>JAGDQP010000283.1:67375-85245 GCA_022664845.1 Lepisma saccharinum
AACATTGGAAGATTGAATTATCATATATATTGAATTAATTCGATAACTTCATTTTCCCAATACTTCGAAGTTGGAAGTGTACTCGAATATTTCTTTCGGAATTTTAAGTTAATTCGTTATCTACTGCAGTTTTATGCAAACCATTAGATTCTTTCGATTAATACAAAGTAAAACTTTTGGCAAACATGATTTTATATATGCCAGTCTAGTTACTTTGGACTTCGGCCCGTCACGATCCGGCTCTTTAGTATTTACATTTAGTTAAAATCCACACCCATGCACCAGCCGGGACTCGAACTAACACAATATACAGATGCTTATCAGAATAATGGAAACACCTGAACGAAAGTGCAACTTACCAGATTAATATGGTGTTGGGCCACCTTTCGCCTTCAGAACAGCCTTGATGCGACGTGGGATGGAGGCATAGAGGTCGTGAATGGTAGCAAGTGGAATATTACACCATTCCTCGTGCAGGGCATCGGCCAGTTCTGTGAGAGAGGATGGAGGTGGAAATCGTCGCCGGAGTCGTGTTTCCAAGATGGACCACAGATGTTCAATTATGTTGAGATCTGGGGATTGGGCGGGCCAGGGGAGGTGTTCATCCCGATGTTCCTCAAACCACGCTGCAACAACTCCAGCTGTGTGAATGGGTGCATTATCATCCTGGAATATGGCGTCATTGTCCGGGAACAACATCCGGACCATAGGATGCAAGTGGTCTCCTAAAATTGCGACATAATCGTTAGCAGTGATGCGTCCGCGAAGTGTGACCACAGGACCCAATGAAAACCATGATATTGCGGCCCACAGCATCACCGTGCCGCCGCCATGTTTCACAGTTGGGCGGAGACACTGCAGATCATACGCTTCTTTGGGCGTTCTCCACACATAAACACGGCCCGTGGTTTGGAATAGGGTGAATGGTGACTCATCCGACCATACCACACGTTTCCAGTCGTCAACGGTCCAAGTTGCATGGTCGCGGCACCATTTGCGGCGTGCTAAAGCGTTCTGGTCCCTGACGAGAGGTTTGGCCCGTGCAACACGACCCCGTAAGTTCATGTCATGTAATTCGCGGCGGACTGTGATTGTCGAAACAGGTTGGGGGAGGTGCTGATTGAGTTCCTCCGTCACTTGCGCCGCAGTGGCACGACGGTTCCGCGTGACAATGCGCTTTAATACCCGGCGTGCCCTGTCACTGATGCTTTTCTTCCGCCCACTGTTCCGCTTCCCCGATGTGGTTTTCCCGTGTGTTGTGTAGGCCGTCCCTGGCGACACACCTAACACACTAGCCACTGCCGTCACACTCACTCCACATAACCGCGCACCAACAATTTGCCCTCTTTGAAACTCTGAGAGGCCTCCCATTTTACACTACCTCCGTCTGCTGCAGCCACTGCACACTCCTGTTCCACGACGCCTGATGTAGTATGGAGACCGACCTAACACACCACCACCAGCAGTCCGGCGCTGCGGTCGCCACGACACCACTGCCAACCCATAAATCTGACGTGTTGCCAACTACAGGTGTTTCCATTATTCTGATAAGCATCTGTATACATATATATAAATAAATCACAGCCATATTCAATCCACTAGTGGATGAGGCCTCTCCCCGAAGGGAGGAGTTGGTCTACTGCTCCCACGCTGACCAGACGGGTTGGGAGAGGAGAGCCGAAGCTCTCACTGTGATCGCCACTGTATTTTATTCACAGCAGCTCCCCAATTGTCCTCACCGAAATTTTTTGAGCCCCCACCGGGAATCGAACCCGGGACCGCTCGCACTGAAGTCGAGCGTGCTACCGACTAGGCTACGCAGGAGCTCATATATATATATATATATATATATTTAGGATAGGGTTATGGAGGGATGACGATATGACAATATCAAGATGACAAAAAGAAAGATCATAGATTGCCTCGACAATCTTTGCCAATCGTGACTTATTTACCATTTGCAAAAGTTGGAAAGAAAGCAAACAAACAAAAAAGATAAAACCTTAGGGATTTCATTGTCAATGAACGACAAATTGTAAAGAAAAATTGAATAGTTTATTTTGTACGCTTTTCTGAGCACACACTCATCACCAGGAAAGCTAAAGAAATTGCTAACAGTTTGTGGATAACAGGCAGATTTCGGCTCAAGACACGAGACGAAACAACTAAGGAAGGAGGAAGGAGCCCGCGGCAGTAAAATGTCATCCCCCTCCACTTTTCCGAACGTCTGGTAGTAATTTATGAGAATGACTGAATCCTCTTACAAAATATTCCTTCCTATATTCGTTTAGCAACACTGACCAGTTTTGGCGTTAAACACTATTTGAGAGAAGATAGAAAGTTCCGAGAATCCCCACCAGGCGAGCGACCGTGGTCGATGCTAATTCCATCTAGCGTCTCAGAAACAAAATACTAGCCAAAAGCAATCTCTTTAAGGAAAGGGTGTCTTTAAAAAGTTCTTTGTTACGGCTGTCTCGACCGTGCAAATGAACAGCACAGGGATTGGGATAAGATAAAATTAATTTTATGTGTACGAAATAGAAAATTGACAGGTGGAATGGAATGTTAACAACACTTGTGCGTATGCCCATCGCTAACCTGGGCTGCGTCCCGCAGCGGCTCCGCCGCCCAGCTCCCTTCAGACGCACCGTGTCCCCCTTGCACACCTCGCTAGGTGTGCATCCAAATACATCCTAGCTTTCAGAAACAATCGACTATTTATACACATCTTAGCAATTATTAAATAATAAATATGGACATATAAAAATGTATGTTTAAGGAAAAAAAGAAGAAAAAGTGTTTCCTGGGCGATATTCGAATCCGAGACCTTCCACTAAAGAAGCCGACGTATAGACCAGTCATACACGAAGACGACCTAGCAAACGGATCTTTCGAACTTGTATTTACAGTGCACGTGTTACGTAAGATGCCTAGTCACGTGTCTTATTTCCAGTCTCTGTGTTCAACTGATGGCGTTGTCCTGGTTAATTTGCACCGTTGAAAAAGTCATTTTTAATTATTTCTTTCGGGTTAGTGCGGTGTTCATACTTTTTCTCAAGCTAATGTTGTGTGTCTCAAATCATAAAATGTTCTGCAACCAACCAAACCCAGCCCGGTGCAGGCTACTATTTATTTTAGGGTAAAGAAGTCTGTAATAACAAAATATTAACGTATGTTTTTAAAATATATACATACATAGAAATATGTGGAATGTTGTATTGTCACCCGACTACAATGGAAATGGAATACAATGAAAATACAATGGAATGTTGTATTGTCACCCGACTTACGTCGCTGTGCGAAATTTCATCATTGTATGACGTCGGGAAATTAGTTAAATTAACGTAAGTTTTGAGGACACCACGAACCATTGTGAGGTAAAGAAACGAATGTAGAACGCCTTAAAACCGACAGCAATGCTGTTTTTTATTTTTCTGGTTATGTTCTACCACTATAGAACATCCGAACAATTCATGGATATAGAGCCATTAAAAATAAATATTTTTTTTTCGAACCAACTGTTGCCTTAGTTTTTTTTAAATTAAACTTTCTAACCTCTCTCAAAATTTTAAGTTTGCGCTAAGAAATCTGCAAAAGCTACCATCTTGTAGAGCTTGAAAAAAATCTTCATTTAAAAAAAAAAAAGTAATTGAAGGTGCAAATCCGACTGAGATGTCGCTAAACTACCAAAAAACATTTTAATTTATTTTAAAGTTAGGTTTGCATCTTTTGAGCTGACATTTTGTTACCGCCCATACAATTCATTTTTATCTTATCTTGAGCTGACATTTGGTGGAGAATCATCATTTTTGATGGTGAATATGGTAGTATTTTTTTTATTTATCACGATTTCTTCCAAGGCACTTTTTACCATCTTACCTTGCTAGGCCCTTTCCGAAATGGTGGGTGGAGTTTTTTACTCTTGTAAACATGTACGGAAACCAGAAATCTCTGTAATACCAGAAAAGCTAAAGAGCTTTATCAAAATTCGTTGTGTAGCTCTTGAAGTATACTTCAAAGATATGGGGTCGCCTTTTCTGAAAATTAATTTCTTTAATCCAATAGTTAAGCTGAAAAATAAGTAACGAATTGTATAAAATTTGATGTTAGCAAATTTTTTGGAGTGAAGACATTGAATAAAATTCTGCAAAGTTTTGTAATATTTAGACCTACCGCCCAAGTGTATGCACGCAAAAAAATCGTGACCCTAAATCACATCTCTTCTCTTGTACGAGTGTTCAAACAGGCCTTTGCGAAAAATGCCGGATTTCGGGCTTAAATGTCTCCGATGGGTCCTCATGACAAAGTATGAAATTTGGTATAGAGGAAACTTTGCATAACATTTCTTTCAAAGTCGTTCTGATAACTTCAGGTATGTAGGAACCCACATACTAAAACTAAATTTTTTCTAAAAAGGTGATGTAACTATTTTCTAAAATTATTCAGGAATGACTCAATTTTACTATTACTAAACCAATCTAATCTTCCTTATCAAAAATCACTAATGTATAAAATGGTCCACTTAGCGTGACTCAAACTGGTGGTGTTTTAATAGGACAAATCTCGGCAATATTTTTCTAATTTTAAAAGTCGCTCATGGTTAAAACCGTTACTTTCTAAACCAATGCCACACGGACATGGGTTCGAGCCCTGGTCAAGGTTAGCATTTTTTCCTTCTAGTTAGACAATAGTAACTTCTCTTCATCAGATGACAAAGTATAGAATTTGCAACCAAGCCAGAGAAAGAGAGAGAGAGAGAGAGAGAGAGAGAAATAAAAGCCTCACCACTTTCATATGAAAAAAGCATTTCAGAGTATTTCTTTATTGAAGAGCAAAAAATAAGGAGTATTTCTTTATTGAAGTACAGTTTATTCTTTTAAAGTGGCTCATCGTTCTTGGAGATCATGAGCTTTGGGGATATTAAATTTGTATGAACTTTGGGGATTGTGAATTTGCTCTATGACACCTTGATCCGACTTTGGATATAACAACATTTACTTAATTTGTATTTAACGTTCACATATAATATACCGACTGTCTGTCAACACCCACCACTTCTCTGATATTATATTTTAAACATAATAACTCAAGTTATATGTATGTCCTGAAATGCTTGTATGGATGCATATAAAACTGATTATTATTGTTTTATGTAATTATTCATGCTTTGAGGAATATATCATTGCATAAAAATAAATTTTCGAACCTAGGACCTCACAATAAGAAGCCATGCGCTCTACCATTGAGCTAATATGAACACATCTATCTACTTCTTTCTGATAGAACTCCTTCTGGAGAAACATGACTGACTTTTCGGTGTTGAATACAATGACATTCATGTACGTTGCAAATGCTGCTGTTTTTCCCTCTTTTCTCTTGTTTATTTTACTATGAATGCGAGAACTAAATTTGCTGAACTAAATTTGCTGTTTTCACTTTCATTGCAAATGTGCTTTACGTATGGAAACGTAGGTGACAAAACGATCACGTGCTCAGATGTATGGAAGGTTTCGTAGTACTGTATCATTACGTATTTGAATGAATGTTACTTTTTTCTACACTTAATAATATTTCAACATGTCTTATTGCACTTAAAAGAAGAAAAAAAAACATCTGCATTCTTTCCCAATTGCGAAGGTTCATCCTTCCTTCCAGGGCTCGAACCTGACATCTTTTGTTTACTGTTTCCGAAGATACCCGAAGTTGGACTTAGAGAATTTTCAGCTCAAAACAGCCTAATTAATGCGAATGCGGTCAACCTTTTTGGAATAGGCTGTACATATACCGTATTTCTTCGAATCTAAGGCGCACCTCAATTTTCGCATCATTTTTTTTTTTCAGAAAAAAAACAACAACTAATTATTCATATTCTAACCTTTGGAGTGTTTATTTAAACATTTATAGGATACCTGCTACTGGTTCCCTACTACAAGTGAATCCCACCAACGAAACCTGACTATCAGTATGTACTGGAAAACATCAAGATTCTACCGCTTTTCCGATTATGAAACTGGTAACAATGGTTGTTGACCAAACACAGCAAACTGAACGGGGAAAAATTCCACTGACCATTTTCTTGTCAGGAAAACAAAATGTTGATTGTTGTAATGCAACTATCGGTAATTTTAAGGAAAGTTAAGAAAAAATGTACATCGAATCTAAGGTGCACCTTAATTTTGGACATACAATCTGACAAAAAACATGCGCCTTAAATTCGAAGAAATACCGTATATCTTAATATGACCACAGATACAGGTATGAATGTAGAAATGTTTTTCTATGTTAGTCAGTGGAAATTATACTTGGTAAATTCAGTATTCTTTATCCTTGCGAAAATGGAAGCCTAGTGCGACTTGGAATAAGTCCTGTAATCCGGCTCCCGTCATGGGAGGGGGATCAAAAGTTGATCCGTGGTTTTGCACTCTTTTTCGGTTCGCTCCTCATGTGAATCATCTTTAGGAGTAACGTGCTTGATTAGGACGCAAATCACAACTGTCAAAAATGAAAGAATTGTTTAGGTAGAAGAGTGAGTAAAGATTAGTGGGTCAGCTCGATGTTTGGACATGGACATTTATTTCAACTCTTGCACCATCGAGTATGTATCGTAACGTAGGATATTCTTCCGTTTATGAACTCTGTATTCTGAATCGCTGGAAGATGAGTCTTGTTCCAAAATTGTGTTTCTGAGTGTCCCCGTAGTAGAAAGTATATTTATGTCGAATGCTGTCTTGACAGTACCACCGGACTACTTGTATCACCAATACGAGGAACGCTCGTTTTGTATAATATTCGTACGTTCGGCGTTCCTATTCTAAGACCTTAATCCTGTTCTTGGGACAGGGTTGTCACATAACATGGAATTTAAAAATTGTGCGAAAAAATCAGGGAATTCAGGGGACCAACATGTTGTTTTTTTTTTCGGTAGTTAATCAGGGAAGACGAGAAAGAGAAGAAGCTGACTGATTCCAAGGATGCCACTAAGATCGGCAAACGAAGGATTGATATGAAAATCAGTCAGGTGGAGAAAAAAAATAGTTGAATATAACGTTGGAAGCCAGGAGAGATGAGGATGCCATTAATTCAGAAACCAAATGTGTGTTCAACTCAAAGAAGTGACTTTAATGAGTATCATAGTTTGTTTTCGAAGTAAATTGAAATAAAAATTATTTAATCAGATGAATTGTAGGAAGTGAAATACCCTAATTGTTACGCACCTAACGTGATGTAGTAAATATTTCTCTCTTGTAAAGCCATCCAAGACGGCCATTTTTAATTTTGCCTGCAAAGTAAACTGACAATGACCATATACGCGGACGGCTTCTTTTATCCCCTCAACCTTTTAACCTTCCTTTTGCACCTGAGGAAGCCAATGAATAACTTGGCGAAATTTGTGTTTGTTTTAAATCGCCATTCAGTTAGAAGATGCGATCGCAGCGAGGAAGATGTACTAAGTTAAAGGTAAGCATATGATATGGTCCTCGCCACGTAAATTTACATTTTATTTTCAGAGACTTTGTGTGTTTCACTATTAACAGCGTCCTGTAATTTCATTTTACTATCTTTAGTATATAAGAGGGTTTAGATTTGTTAATTTATCAGTAGTTATAATACGCAAAAACGAAATCAGGGAATTTAGAATATGAAAACCAGTGACAACCTTATTGGACTCCCCCAAAATCAACCATCGTTTGGTGAACTGAATTGATGACTAGTTTGTCTCTGGAATATATTACTGCAGCAGAATCCATAGAACAAACATTTTTACTGTTTCTTAACATGGTTTAGCGGTCTAGATTTTAGCGCTCTGTGATATCGCAGTAAAAACAAAACACCGAGATGTTGGTATCTGATCCTTGCCGATGTTATCCATCTTCATCCCCAGGGTGAATCTACTTCCCTTATGGTATTTTTTGTTCGGACTTATCCTTTGTAGATCCCTCTGCGAACTGCAAGACAGCAGTACTGGATTTGGTCCGCCCCGGAATATTTCCGGTACCCACCATATTCCAACCCGAGTAACTGATGTGATACAGAAGAAAGACCTATATTAAAGTTTTAGGCTTTTGGATGTTTTATGTGTGCATTTAAAATGTGCGTTTTACTGAACTTGAAACTTTTAAGGTGACCAACAGTCCCGCTTTGGGCGGAACAGTACCACTTTACTGCTGTCGGTCTCGTTGTACCCTAAAACAATCGGGGGACTCAAAAATGTCCCCCCCTCCTTTTTTTTCAAGTCAGGGTGGAGTTGACAACCCTGTCTACTGCAATGCGTGAAATTAGTTTGGCGTTCAAGTTTTGCCCTTGTGCATTTGTGCTTTCAGTGACGAGGTTTCGTTGGTCTGGAATGTGGTGCACATATAATAATGCAATTCAGTCTATCTGTGACTTTTCTTTTCCAAGTGACGTTGAAAGTATTGTAGTTAAAATTTACTTGCTTTTCTAGAATACAGTAATAATAATAAAAATCAGCTATTGTGCAAACCAAATAATAATAAAAAAAAAACTATTGGGGCTCAGCAGAGGACGATGGTTGGCACTAATGTTTGCCTTTGAAAGAATTTTACATTTGTTTTCTGCTTTCAAACCATATTTTTAAAGCCACAGTAAATGTCCAACGGTATTGAAAACTTTTTTTTTTCGTATTTCATGTTCAGAACTTTGACTATGCACCAAATAAAACCAGTTTTGATGAACTTATTTTAAAAATTGATGAAGAAAGTGAATCGCCTATGGAAGTTTTGACATGAGTCAATGACTTAAAACAAAATCTTGTTTCCAAAACAGATAATTTGTTTCTTCCATATTCAGTCAAGATGCAACATCCAAATATTAGGTTGATAAAACAGATCACTATGGCGTGTGATTTCCATGAAACATATGCTCAGTACTTGGTCCGCTTCAAAGAACTTTGGCTTCTCCGTCTTAAGTCCAGTGTGGTCAAATGTAGGAAAAACATACAAACTCTTGATCTTTTTGTAGAAAGGGGGGTTTCGAGCATGAACTAGACAAACTCTTTGTTAAGTTATTGTCTATCAGGCAGTAGGTAACTTGTTATAAAGTATCAGAGTGGAATACATCCAAAGTATGTTAATAAGCATTGGGTTGAATTAGTCACTCACTTCAAAGAAAATCATATAAACCTTGACCATGTGTCCAAAATTGTTGTTTATTTTATGTCTGTCTGAAACCAACGCCTCTGTTGAATGACTTTTCTCCCAAATGAATAAACTATTGACATCAGAGAAAACTGGTGTCAACACTGAAATCATTATCAGTTACAAAAATAAAGTTCCATAAAACATGTTTGGAGTTACACAATTTCTCAAAATCTACTCCTGAGCTATTGAAGGAAATTTCATCCGTGGTACATGGCTTATTGTTGTAGTTAATTTTAGTGTCTTAGCAGATGTTGAATAATTCATTGTGCTAGTGTAATGGTAACGGGTTACATATGGGAACTAACTTACTCTATGGCTTAAGGAACTCGCAAGTTCATCACCGCAGTAACGAACGTTCTCCATAGGATTCTATCCTGAGCAAGATCTTGCTAGTTTTCATAACAAACCCCTACTTCCCGAAGATCCTCCTAACGGTCTCTTTCCCTCCGGTTTACCAACCATGGTGGAATATAATTTTAGTTGCTCTCCCATCCGAACTACATGGCCTGTCCGTAAAATCCGTGAAGTTCTTAATTATGCAGTCTCTTCCATTCCCCAGTCATCTCGTCCCGTTTCGGCCAGTATTTTCAAAACCTTATTTTCAAACACTCGTAGTTTATGTTCATCTGCTAGGGTTGTACTACAACTTTCGCAACCGTAAAGTATTACCGGCAGAATAACCGTTCTGTATATTTTCAATTTCCTTGATATTAGTCGCGATGTTAGGAGTTTTTGGACTGAGTAGAAAGATGCGTTGCCCGATGCTAAGCGACTTTTTATTTCTTCCGTGACCTCATTTTTGCTTGTTAGAAATGCTTCCAAGTATTTAAATTTGTTTACTTTCTCTATGTTCTCATTCTTAATTGTTATGTATCTATTTCCGTTACTCACTGTGTTTCGGCTTGTTACCATGTATTTTGTTTTCTCTATGTTAACGTGTAGACCTATCTCATCGCACGCTTATACTAAGACATCGGTGTTACTTTGTAGTGCATCTATTTCATCCCCTATTAAATCTAAATCATCCGCTTATACAAACAGTTGATTCAAACCATTCAATGATAGTCCCTTTTTCTCCCCTTTAATTTTTAAAATCGCATATTCTAACGCAAAGTTAAACAGTAGTGGTAACAAGGCATCGCCTTGTTTCAATCCGTTGCGAATCTTGAAACTATCTGACATATTATTACCTATCCGCGAATGTCACTGACAAAGAAACATTCCCAACTGATTAGCCGATATTTGCATGAAATATTTCATCTCACTAGGTTCTAATCTGTAATGCACGAAAATGACATCCATAGACCCTACCTTTTGGAAAATTTTGAACAGGATTTTTTTGAAATATCGATTTTTGCCTATTTGTATTGTACGGAATAGGTATGAAGACACTTGTGATAAAATCGCTGCGGGAATATGATCCTACTTTTGGGTAATGACAATAGATAAAGGGAGATAGATCAAATCTCTAGCAAAGAATCCAGCAAACCTGCATCACCGTTGAATCCGGTGTTACCTATTGTACATGAGGATTTTAAAAACTACTGGTTTTGTGTGCCAACAAATTGAGCACATGTTGTAGGACGCCAAATTGTAACTTCTAGAGTTTCTATCTCCTAAACAAATTACCGTAGGTGCAGAATGTCTTCATATTTGAATATCTGGAAACAAGCTAACTTAAAATGATATGCCACATGACCCTCTTTCTATTTCTCGAGCCGAATCCAAGATTGCGACCATGATTCTCATATCACCGCCAGATATACCCCTTCATTTATTGCCATTACCCGAAAGCTGTATCATATTCCCGCAGCGGTTTTATCACGACAAGTATCTTCATACCTATTCCGTACAATATACAACAAATAGGCACAAATCGATATTGCAAAAAGTTTCTATTCAAAATTTTCCAGAAGAGTAGGGTCTATGTATGTCATTGTCGTGCATTACAGGTTAAAACCTATTGAGAAAAAATATTTCGTGTAAATATTGTCTAATCAGTTGGCAATGTTCCCTTCTGAGACACATTCTCACTAGTTGAACAACTTGTTTCGGAATTCCAAATTGTATCAGGATATTGCATATTTTTTTTTTTTCCTTTTAATAGTCATATGCTTTCTTAAAATCACTAAATAACTGCTGAACAGTCCCATTGTATTCCCGAAGAGAAGACACACCAACATAATGGACGTTATGTCTCACAGAGGAGCCGAAGGTGACACCGACCATCAGTTAGTGATCACAAAATGAGGGAAAAGCTATGCATCACGAACAGAGAAGGCAAGGGATCAAAACGACTGAAATTCGAAGTTAATCGATTAGATAATCCGAGTGTAAGAGCAGTTTGCCAACTGGAAATCTCAAAGATGGGAACTAACAATTAAAAAGTTGTATTATTAATTTATTGTTGTCATTATGAAATGATATTTCCAAGTTTCCCGCTTTGGGCTTCAGATAAAACGGTCACTTTATTTTAGTCATTGTACAACCTACAGGAGAAATTGTGATTGCTTATTTTGAATGTAAGCAATAGGTAGATTCTACGTTCACGTTCTTTGCATTTTCGAGATCGCGTCGGAAGTTAAACAACAGTAGTTTCAAAGAAACACGTAGTTGAAGTAAGATTGAATATATTTCCCTGCACTTCATTTTGAAACGTCCCCTTCCCTAGTATTACTAAACAAGGTTCTTTTATTTATTTATTTGATCTATTTTCTGTGTGCTGTTACCTAGGCCAGCTTATGGCTAACTTACACATGTCCCTCGGTATGCGCTCTTTTGAGGGAGGTACACTGGTCGTACAGGACTTCAGTTATCGTCTGTCATAAATAGAATCTATTTTATTTGGGCTTTTGACTAGGCAAGAAATCAGACTTCTTTATTTCTCTTTTGTATTTCCTATGTCTTACTTTAGTTTGATTAGTTTTGCCATCATACATTTTCGAAGACAATGGGAATATCGATTTCTTCTTAAATCTATCTTTTTCTAATGTAGGAAGTCGGTGCACTTCTCGATTCGTGACTTGAATTCGTTCAATATGGCAACGTAATTTGTCAATTTGTCGCAAGAATTATGAGCAAAGTGTAACAAAATCAAAAAGTAAACTGAAGTTTCGTTTATGAAGTGAAATTAGCATATCAGAGGCATGATAATTTATTTGCGTAATGTATTAGTTTAATTAATTGGTACTAAGTTCTCAATTATGGGATAAATAAATAGCACTAGCTGCGACATAATATTTTTCTACTGTAAAAGGTTAAATAGGTAGCTGGATAATATTTGTATCCTGAATTTTAATTGTCCATATATATTCCTGTGTCACGTACAGATTTCTTTTAAAACGTTGTTTATATATTTTCAAGTTATCGAAGATTTACTAAATTAACGTAGTTAAATTTGCTGTAAAATGCACGAACAAAGACATAAAAGAGGATCTAATTTCAATAACCGATAAAATTTCATATTTAAAAAGTGTACACACGAAAAAAGAAGGGGTTACAGGAGCTATCTTGGACATACCCAAACCCTCGTGGAATTCCTTTCCTTTGTTTATATCCTGGTGGAATCTTTTATTTCTGTTCTTCGCTTAGAGCTTTTAAATTAACCGGGAAATTGACAGATGAGATTGTTAATTGAAACTTAACATACAGTTCAGTGGTCCGAGTTTCTCGAGCATGATTTTCACAATCTTATCGTGTTGGGATCTTTATATTCTTCTAAACGCTTGGCGATCTCTTCTTGAACGAATTGCTTGATTCCTTCTATTATTATTGACATCGTCGAACACTGGGCCCTGACGAGTTAGCGTATTTATGGACCATAAGAACTTTTACCGTGGGGAGCAATGAATATTCTTGGGTGAAATAATAAAAGCAAGGACCATTCTTATCCAAATCTTTTACGAACTATTATCCCTAACTTACGTACCAAGGGGGTAACAAAACTTTTGGGTGTTGTGTATATTCCTATTGAGCCCACTTTTAAGATTTCAGTGCTTCATGGTGCTCAGTTTCCTTGTTCTTACAAAATCACAGTACAGAAACTATGTTTCGATTGCTTGATTTTATAATACATACATAACAAAAACAGACTTAAGTAGGTGTTATAGGGTGACCAAAAACTCGCTAACATTGGACAGGCTCTTAACAAGATTAAAGATGTTAGTGCCGTTAGTATTATTTTAATCTACGTAACACTAATGGCAAGGTATAAAGTGCAAAACTACAAAAAGTATATAGGTACTGTTGCGCTAGTTACAATGTTTAAAAACTTTTAATTTCATCCTTTAAGGCGATGTCTTACAGCTGAATGTGTTGGCATTTCTCCTATCCTTTAACATGTGTTTCTTTTTTTTTTAAATATCTCAATAACAATTAAAAGAAAAACCATAAAATTTGGCTGGAGGGCAATTAGTATGTTTTCACAGCGATCAGTGATCTCACTTCATTGGAAATTGTGCTTACAATTAATGAAAATAAAACTTATTTTTTTTTGTAATGAAACCAAGACAAGATGCAAGCTTCTTTTGTCTTATTTACTAAGGCAAAAAGAAAAAGAAAACCTCACGTAATTGCTGATCCCGAGGTCAGGTAGATGAAATTCAATGTTGCCAGAGGTAGAGACAGAGGCTTCAGAAATGTCAACCAAGCACAGACAGTAGCGGACGTTGCGACTAACAAAAGACATAAAAAAAAAATGCAATCAATCTGACTGCGAGAATGCATAAAACGAGGAAAGAAGAGGGAGTGGGCAAAGCTGAACTATGACTTCTTTGTTGTAACCGGAATATAGTCCACAGTAGCGCTCACAAACACAGATTTGTATACATGGGTACAATTACAAAACATACTGAAAATATAAACGTCTGATGCAGAGGCGGACAAAGGGAATCTTTATCTCAGCAAATAGTTTCCTCCCACACCAGAACGGCGGTAGTTGTTATTTAGTACTACTCGTGTATAGGTGAATCCTAAATCTGAGCTAAGTCTGTGTGAAACAATATGAATATTCCAGAAGGAAACGCAAAAGAAAAAGAAAAAAAGCGCAAAGTTTATCCTTCGCAGCTTCCGAAGAAAAGATCTCGTTCTGCTTATAAACTTAGAAAATGCAGGGGGCAGCAACACCGAGTTCCGCACGGATCCAAAGCTATTTGGCACCGTAGCTCAGTTGGTAGAGCGTTGGAGTCGCATTCAGAAAGGTGAGAGTTCGAAACCAGAAACCGCCCATCCTTACTGAGATTTTTTCGTAGTTTCCTTTGGTCACGCCAGCTCAGTACTGGTAATTTCTTGAATAAGGTCAGGGCCGATTATTCCTTGCCAAATCCTTCCCTTCGCGTCCGTTGTGTGTGCTGTATCTGGAGTTCGTTCAATACACAATAAATGTCTGAATATGAGACTATTTACGATATCTGTTGTCAATCAGACCAGAACCGCAAGTTGGGGAACAAATGAGGGGACATTGGTAGAGCGCTCATCTCTGGTGCTAGGGGTCGTCGGATCGATCCCTGTTCATGCCATGTGGGCTTTATGGTGGACAAACACCGTGTGCGTGGGTTTTCTCGGGGTGCTCCCGTTTCCTCCCATTTTCTTCATTCCACCAATTCATCCCATCATCATCCACCTGAGCCATGGTTGCCTAAAAGCATAAATTCATTCATTTCTAATTTTATATTTCTTATTTTATTTTTATTTTGGGACCCTCCTAGCCACCCCTACCTCTTTGTCTTCTTGACACCACTTTGTATCGAGTACCTGAGAGGTACAACGAATCGAAAACGGATTCTCCACAAAGTTGGGGTAGGCCATCCTCCGTTTCGTCTCCCCGCCTCGATCCCTGCTCGGCATCAAGGCACGGAGTCGATAGGAGCTGTTTACTCAAAGTTAAGTTGTTGGGAGGGCTATAGGGGATATTTCTAATAGCCCAGTTCCCGGCGGACAATCCTGCGCCCTATTTCCGCGATTGGTGGGGAATTAACTTTCTTGTTTTTTTCATATACATTGTTTACATTAGAGAGACTTGAGTAAGTTTTACAATTTACAGCTTAGCTTATTCTTTTCTTATTTATTTTTGTATTTATTATGATTATTATTTAATTAATTAATTAATTAGATTCTTTAAATATACTTATTTACTTGTAACTTCTCTTTTATTTAAATTTCCATTCATACTCAATCATTTCCATTATTATTATGTTCATTACTTTCTGTATTAATTATTCATTCTTACTTTGTTAATCTATCTATACCTATAGAGTTATTATTACTTGCACAAAATCCTCCAATGTATATCTATTCCCAATACTACTATCTGATACTATCTCTATTCCCAACATTACTGACTATCCCTAAAAATCCCAGCCTAATAGCTATCATCCCCTCCAAAACATATTATTATTTCCTGATATTCTACTAATTTTTATTTACAAGACACTTTAACAATCACATACAATTACAACACATTCATACATTCATTCATACATCTTCAGGCGATGGCGTTGATTGGTAGAGTTGATTCAGACCCCTGGGCAGCGGGATCTGTCCTCCAGATCTGTCGATCGGGGCTGATTCCAGGAGCTCCTGCTCTTCTCCTCTCCATATCGTTGCACCAAACAGCACTATTCCACACACTATTTCACTAATTTTCTTCACACACACTTTCACTTAGAACGCTATTTTCTGTTGCTCTGCATCCAGAGCTTTAGTGCTGTCCTGACTGTCAGTCAGCAGCAGCTCGGGGGCTTTTAATATTATTTCTAATTTTATATACTAATTTTATTCCATATTCCCAGCCCCCGTAGTCCACGCGGTAACATCGCGGACATTGGATTACCAATGAGTACGTACGTAATTCGACTTCGATACCCACGGCCGACCATCCTAACTGAGGTTTTCCAGGGTTTTCCTAAGTTTCACCAGGTGAATGCCAGGATGATACCTAAAGGAGGGACCTAGACGATATCTTCTCTATCCTTTACCTACCGCATCCCGGCCTGAGCCCAAACCCAGGATTCTAAAAGGTCATAAATTCAATTCAGTTCAGATTTTATACGATCATCTCAGAGAATCATCTTCAAACTGAATGACACACACACACAGAGGGGAGAGAGGGAGAGAGAGAGAGAGAAAGAAAAAAGAGAGAGAACTCGATCTATAAAAATATTGATGAGTACATGAAACAAGGGGTGAGGAAATATTAGTTTGTTTATCTACAGCACTTTCACATACATAAGTCTAAAGCCATATCCAAGGGAGGGATAAAAATCGTCCCCTCACCCTCGACTACAATTTCAACTGCGGGTAACATAGTTTGCGCCCTTGCTAATCTTCGGGATTCGATACTTGCGTGCGTAGTGAGACTGCAATAGGAGTATGGTAATTGTTTAAACATGATGAAAAATGCAAATCATGCCTACCTTACATCAAATAGGCACAGTAAGACAAGAAAACTTTTATTCTGCTAGGTTTCCTAAATCCTAGAGTTGTGTTCATATACGTCATTACGTGCAAATATATTATTTCCAGAAAGTTACTGAACCTTATTTTAAATAAGAATATTTGATATTTTCACAAATAACATACATGAACAACCGTGAACAGGAACAAAGAATGCTTTGTTGCCTTCCTTATAACTGGACGATCCTTTGACCAAATTTGACATGTGAATTAGTTCATGTGGGTACTTCCGACGCCGCAGTTGTCAATGTTGCGAAACAATTTCAGATTTTTAAAATTTCTTCCATATCGTTGAACGTATTAGGACCAAACTTTGTATTTATGTACTGGGACCCGTCATAGAGGTACTTCAGGTCTCACAGTTGACACTGTTGACAACCAATTTTAAAAATTAAATATTTACTTAGTCCAATCAGTTCGACGTATCCGCACCAAGCTTTGGGTATACATATTCGACCCAATCGAAACGTACTGTGGTTGTTTCTTGTACCCAAGCACCTCACTTGTCAATGTTGCAAACCTACTTTAAACTTCATTTTTTTTTAAATTGCTCTTATACAATTGGCTGAATCCGCACCAAAGTTGGCATGAACATTTTTTGGACACCATAGAAAAAATACTGTGCAAGTTCTCACTCTCTGGCAGTACCAGTTTTCAGTGCTACCAACCATTTTTAAGTATTACGGGCGGAGCCCGCGGGATTTTTTTTTTTCAACTGTCATGCTTTACGAATATTTCTGTTTCTTTCACATATATTTTTATAGTTCCAAACCTTTTATTTTCTGTGCTGCGTTTTCGCTCAGAACATTTATATATATATATATATATATATATATATATATATATATATATATATGTGTGTGTGTGTGTGTGTGTGTGAGAGAGAGAGAGAGAGAGAGAGTGAGAGAGTGTGAGTGAGTGAGTGTGAGAGTGAAAATGCGTGCTTTTATCAATGTTTTGTGGCTAACTATGAAAGAAGTGACCAATTCACGGTTTAAGATCGACCTGTCAAATTTTGTCGTACGTTATTTTTTTTTACATATCTCCAGATCTTATTAAGTAACAACTCCTGACACACACACACACACACACGCGTATATATATATTGGTTACCGTCGCTGACTGATCGAATGATCCCGCATTCGATTCCCGGCTCTACCAAGGGATTTTTTCCAAAGCGAGAGGGTGTGGAACGGTTCCCACCCAGCATCGTGATGCAATTGGGGAGCTGCTCTGAATAAAAGACAGTGGCGATCACAG
>JAGDQP010000283.1:85645-102362 GCA_022664845.1 Lepisma saccharinum
TCTATCTTGGGCAAGATCAAACCAGTTTTCACCACGCACATCTAACTCTGGAAGATCCCTTCTAGTACTGTACCAATCATTCTGACTGAGGTTTTCCATGGTATCTATTATTTCACCGAGTGAATGCCGGAATGATACATTTAGTAAGGCCCTGGTCGTTACCTCCCCCATTCTCGTACAGCCTGAGCCAAGGAGGCCTAAAGACCATAAATAAATTTAAATTCATAAATGGTCTCACATTCAGAATATATAGTTCCGCGACCGGGATGAGCCTTTATTTTTATAGAACTTATTACCTTGGATTCCACACTTGTTATGTAAGAAGATAGTCTTTATGTTTATTAGGGCCCTAGGAAGGATAAAAACATTGCGTATTTATTTTCTGTTGTTCCTGGAATATTCATATTTTTTTACACACACACACACACAAGCTTGATTTTCTCTCCTACTTGTGACTTCATAAACGTATCGGTTGTAGCAGCAAAGAACATTATTCTGATTGTTATTGTCTTTTCTTCATGCCTCGAAATAAAATGGGGGGAGTCCATGACAGTTTCACTCAGCTTCAAGACTAGTACTAAAAACAACTACATTCATCCTTTTCTTGCCTTCTAGCATAGCGTCCACAAGCTACGTATGCTTCTAGTGTGATGAAGAAAGAAGCAGTTCCCAAAACAAAAAGAGTATAAAACAAAACGTTCGTGTTTGCCAGCTTTTGAGCGCACACGTATGAATGGCTGTGGGTGTTATAAATAAGCTACCCCGTACCCTCCCAGTTCTCTTTCTCTTTTTTTTAAGCATTCTACAAGACGATATCATTGAATCATACATGTATACATATGTAGATATACGTATGTATGTATCTAGAGTATCAAAATTTTCATACGCCTGCCAACCCCTTTCGATCACGTTTTGGGGTCGGAGTTCAGAGTGAATAGAAATTGAATAAGAGAAGAGGAAAGGGTTCTGATATATTTTTTTTTTTTTTTTTGCCACAGCTAATGAGAAGAAAAAAGTGGTGATTTGATTTTAGCAGAGATGAGATTATCTTATCTTCGGATTTAGTAACAAAAAATGTGGAACCACGATTTTGTTTGGAATTACACAAACTTCTCCTCTGTCAAATTGCAAAATTTTCTGCACAGCCATTGTTAAGATATTTAAAAAATAAGAAACACATGTTAAAGGATAGGAGAAATGCCAACCCATTTAGCTGTAAGACTTCCCCTTAAGTATTCTGTTCTTTTTTGTATCGCATAATCTTTGGGAAAACTGTGAGAACAATTGTCAAACTTTCCAGTGGAGGAAAATCTACACATTCGTTTTGGATAGGACTTAGGCCTGCCCTTTTTATTGATTGAAGTGCATGTGTATGAGGCGTTTTGGTAGCATTCTTCTTCGCGAACTGTATCTATTATGTTTAACATATTTGTATTCCTTTTTAATTTCAGTTATAACTTCTGAAGCAGATTCGTAAAAAGTATTTTATAACCAGTACATCAAAATGCCTTCCACAGCATACACAGTTTTGGAAGATAGTTATGAGCTCCTGGAAACTATTGGAAGAGGTGGCTTTGCAAAAGTAAAGCTAGGAATTCATGTTGCAACTGAGGAGAAAGTAGCTGTTAAAATAATGGAGAAAAGACGATTAGGGGTATGTTTGCTTCTAAAAATGCTGTAAAATATTTTATTCCATACCGCCTATTTTAGAGATTTATTCTTTAAGGAGAGGCTTAATGTTAATTATAATTGTTGTTGTTTTTCGTTCATATTTCACCGTTGTGCTTTGTTTTTGCTTTCGTAACTGAAATGCAATTTTCAAATAGTTTTTTTTTTAATATTACAAAAGTAGCAGCATTGTTGAAAAACTTCGATAGTGAGGATTTATTTTTGCTTTTCTGTAACATGTCTTGCCTCTGAAAGTTGAAAAACGTTCCATCTACAGGGTAAAAAAAAAAGTAACATTTTTGGTCTGAGTAGTCAAGGGTGATGTCGATTTTAAATTGATAATTATGATTAGGTGAATATATGTAATAATCAAGTACGATGTTGCGGTTGTGCGGCTTGTATCTTAATGTTGTCGCCGAACGGCTTCAATAGAATTATATTTTCTTCCATTAGTTTCAGGATCTCGAAGGTCCTTGACGTTTGAATCTAAGAACTTGAGGATAAAACCAAGATATGCCCTCTTTTAATAAACCTCAAGTAAGGTGGAACAAAACTTGGCATAGACTAAAGTTAGATCTAGTGTGTTGCACTCTAGCTAATTCAAGTAACGTCGAAGAAATAAAACTGAGATGATAATAACGAACAGAAGTTTATTCAAGAACTTAACGCCCATGCTCATAATAAAACTATAATCTTTTCTTTCTAGTTTACAAATACCCAACATTGGCTGTTTCGTCACAGTATCGCTATGAACAACTTGAACTTTTATTGACCCAGACGATAAAGTTAAAATAAAAGTTTTACAAGATTACACACGGCTGATCGCCGGAAATATCTAAATCCGTGTATTCTCAAGAAATGTACATTATTAAGGTATTTTCATTCCTGATAGATACCCTAAAACCCGGTACATTTAGTCATGCCATCTGTGTTGCCGAATTTCACAATATATATATATATTTATCCCGCAAATAGCGACAAATAAAACCATAACGCCATAGTTGTATTTTATCTTCAGACTGCCGATTCAACATATCTTAGTTATCAACCAAATCAGTAAGTGTATTAATCTGGGTAAATACATATAAACAATATGTATATAATCTTATTCCTTCTAGATTTTATACAATACAACATTATTTCCTATTTAGATTTGATCCAAATTAAACCAATAGCATGCCTCGCTGAAATTGGGTTTAGTGAATAACCGAAAGTACAAAATGCAACGCAATCTAATGTAAGGTAAAGTAACGTAACAAAACCTAAATTCCTAACTTAATCTAACTGCTAATCTAAATTCATAGTTATACAAACTGTCACGCGATAGTCAATTATACAGATTGTCGAGTTAATTGATAATGCAAACCGAAACTAGCCTAACCTAACCTAGGCTACCCTTGCATATTTTTCAGGTTTTATTATTTGTTCGATTATACATAAATATTTGCTGTTCTCGTTATTCTAAAACATTTTCACTTAGACATTATAATTTATTCGACTAAAGGACACAATCTGTTGAGATTACAAAACCATCTATATTAGTGTATGAAAGAAATCACTATTGTCTTAAACACTAGTAAAAAGTGGTCTAGTTCCAAGCCGAAGCTAACTGCTTGCTTGTGTTGAAATATCGTTGTCAATGCCATCGCAGTAGTGCTGCGCGGTTTATTCTGATTGTTTTAAACTCAGCATTTCACTTAAAATGGGTTTTCATAGTTTAATATATAAAATAATCTCACTATGTTCATTCGACAGTAATTATAAGTAATGTGTGTACTGTGAATTGGAATATTTTGACAGTGTTCCATCGTGTATTTCTTTTAACATATGGCATTCATACGAAAGTCTACCGAACGGACTCACTAAATGGATTCCTGTATGTAAACAGGAACTCTTTTGGAGCCGGCCGAGCGGTCTGCGGCGGTAGGCCATCGGTTCGAAGGTCCCGGGCTCAAGTCCCGGCATGGGTGTGGATTTTAACACTTAACAGCTAAAGGCGAATCGTGACGGGCCGAAGTTCAGAGTTACTAGACTGGTCAAGTTTACCAAAGAAACTCTTTTGGAGAAAATCAGTTATTTGCGATCCCAGGAGGTTATTGAGCTTTCTTTCTGATTTCACTATTGAAGATTTTGTTTCTTGTTAAGTTTGTAAGTTTAATACATTTTACATTGGAAAGTACGTACTTAGCATCGAATTCTTCATTGTAATTTATTAAAGAAAGATCACTTATGTAAAAGCCCTAGTAATTCGAGCACACCCTTCTGCTCCTCAACGGTAGCACACCAACTCATATTTATGGAAATAAATATGTAGAAACTAAAGGTGAAAGAAGAAAGAAAGAGACAAGGAAGAAGCGTGCAACTGAGAATTGAAATGTTTACATCGTGAAGTTTGATTTGCTACGATGTAAATATTTCGCCTGCATACTTCTTACAGCACTTTCTTCATTCCTCTTTTTTCTTTTAATTCCTATATATTTATATGTTTAAATATGCTTTGGCGTGCTCCTCCGTTGATAACTAGCAGGCTGTGCTCGAAATCAGTGAGGTTTTACATATGTTATTATTTTAAAAGTGAACTATAATGAAGACTTCAATGTCAAGTAAGTACTTTCCATTTTGAAATATAACCTTCCGACTGCTAAAATGAAATTATTCATACATTTTGTTTACTGATTGTGTGTTATGTTCGTTGATTTATAGAACTGTTTCAGTTTTAATAATTCTTAAATATATTTTTAGTTTGGTTTTATTTTATATTATTATGTACTTATTTTTGTAGGAAGATCTTCCTAGAATTCGACTCGAAATAGCAGCTATGAAACTTCTAAACCATCAGAATGTATGTAGGTTATTTCAGGTTTTGGAATCGGATACGCATATTTTTATGGTTCTAGAATATTGTCCAGGAGGTGAACTTTTTGATTATATAGGTGAGTAAAAGATATTTTGAATGTATTGAAAGCTGTGCAGTGTGTCTGCAAGTTAATGTTAAGGTTCAATCGTTCTGTAATTATGCTGACATCGTTCGTATATGGACATTATGTCGTAATCTACACGGAAGGATCAGACGAAAAATGTAATATATTAATATACTTGCGGTTTTTGTGAAAATACACATTGAGTAGGCATTTATTTTTAGGTTTAGTTATTATATGATCTCAAAACTGCGGTGCACAAGTGGCTGAACAAGCGTCCGTTCTCAGGGAAGAAAGGGAGGAGAGTTATGGAAAAACAAGTTAAAGCTGCGGTTCTGCTAACAATCGCGGTCCCTTGATAGAATTTTAGCCACGCAAGCATTAATTTTTATAAAATAGTCTGGCAACACTGACAACTGCAGTGCCTAGGTACTAGAAAACTCTCAGTACTTTTCTATTGCGTTGAATGATGTTTATACCAAGTTTGGCGCAGCTAGAATTGATTATTTGAAAAATGAGGTGGCAACATTGAACAACTCACCAATCAAGACTGTTTCAGCGGCTCTGAGCTAGTCTAGCCAAGACCTTTCCACCGGCACCTCAGGCACGTCTCACCACTTTGTGGTTCATGAGATATATTTTTGGGCACTGGTTGGCAGCATTGAAAACGGGGTTCCTGGGGCGAGAACACCCACAGTATATTTGCTATTGTGTTAAATAATGTTTATGCCGATTTTGGTGCTGCTATGTCTAAAGCAACGGAGACTATTTGAAAAGATAATAATAATTTTATAGAAAATATGTTGGCAACACTGAAGAGTCGGATGCTTGGGGACGTAGACCTGTTCAGTACTTTTCCATTTTGACCAAAAATATTTATGGCAAGTTTGGAACATCTATGTGTAACTGAATGAAAGCAATTTAAACAATTGATTTAAAAAAAAAAAAAAATGGTTGGCAACACTGAACTACTGTACCAATCAAGACTGTTCCGGCGGCCCTGAGCTAGTTTAGTCTACACGAATTAGGTTAAGAAAAGGGCATTAATAATAGCTTCTTAATTTAGTTAATAATCACACGCATTCCAGTTCTTAGAGTAGTTTATAAATACTTGTTAATGTAAAGCTAATATAGAAATTGAATCTAGCATAGAAACTAACTAGCAATACTTCAGGTTATCTTCACTGAGACATACCAATTTAGTTTTTGTAAACTTTAATACTCCTTCGATTAGTTTCCCTTGTATTTTTTTTTCTCAAAACATTTTCTGTTTTTCGGTCTCGAGCGAGATATTTTCATACTGATATCGAACTACTTTGTTGGAGGTTGTGTAGTCATAAACAACTCGTGATGTCATTCCGAGAAATAGGTAAATAGGTATAGTGCTGTCAAGATGTTTTGAGCTGTCAAAAATGCGAACTAAAGCTCACCCTCGACACACCCACGCGTTGAACCAATAATGGTTCAGTGGGGCGATAACCGAGGGAGTCTTGAATGTGTAACTCTATTGCCAAATTTTACAAGAGGATCAGTTGAAATAAGGATTGCTAAAAAGAAGAATGTTGTGGTACGCAGTGAGGGAAGAAAAATAGTGAGCGCAGTGATAGTTCTGTGACGAGGAGAAAAGGTTAGACCACAAGATGTTTCCTATGGAAAGAGCAGCTGTTGCTTCTGGAAAGTCATTGTCTGCTAGGGGTGTTCGAAATTCCGGAATGAAAATCAGGATTTCGGAATCGGAATTCCAATTTTTTTCGATTCTCGAGTTCGGAAAGTCGGAATTTCTGAGTCAGTGACTCAATAGTAAACCACTCACCTCTTGCGCTTAGGGTCGTCGGTACGATCTCTCTTCGTGCCATGTGAGCTTTGTGGTAGACAAACACCATGTGCATGGGTTTTCTAGGGGTTCTTCCGGTTGCTCCTAGTTTCTTCATTTCACGAGTCATCCCCTCATTCTCTATAAAGTCTGTGCAAAAGTTTCCTAAAACTTTTAGCCTAAAAGCCTTAAAAATTTAATTTTAAATTCGGAATTCCGACTTTCCTAAATAGAATTTCAACACAAGAAATTGAATTTTATAGTCCTTAGGCACCTCAGGCTCAGGCGTTCCTCGTAAGAATTCTTTACACTGTATTACACCTTATCCAACCAGTAAGTGTTAATTGTTGTGAAAATAATATCTCTTGTTGATCAGTCTGCTTGCGGCTAACCTGTCTTTTCTACCATTTAGTGATAATGCTCGACATTTCAGAATGTCTGAATTTTGGAATTTCGAATTGGAATTTAATTTTTAAGGCCTTAGACTAAAGACCTTACTCAACTATGACTCAGACCGGATAGATGATGGGATGATTGGTGGAATGAAGAAATGTGGAGGAAACGGGAGAATCCCCAGAAAACCCTTACATACGGTGTTTGTACACCACAAAACCCACATGTAGGGATATTCGTATCTCCAGAATGAAAATTAGGATTCCGGAATTGATTTCGGACTTCCTAACACCCTAGTGTCTTCTATCGTAAGAATGTGAAAAGAAAAAGACACTTGTTAATCGAACGCAATGATATTCGGGCGAAGAGAGTATGTTTACCTGTGTTATTATGGAAAGTACCAAATGCACAGGGCGAGAGTAAGATTTTCCTCAATCTCAAGCTTCACTCAGTAGTGCACAAGGGAAATGTGGTGTGTACCAGTCCCCCTCCCCCACTCCCTCACACGACTGAAGGCAAAGTTCTTATTGTGAAGTGTGGCAACATAGCTCTACGGGTGACAAGAGGGTGCGGAATTCCTTCATGCGACAGCAGCGCGTCGAAAGGAAGATCAGATATCGAGTCATAATGGCCCTACTATACGTAGGTACAAGTTCCTATTTTGTTTTAAATCAGAATGCTGTGATCACATTCAGCATCAGAACATGAATCTGAAAGTGTGTTTTTCATTTTTAATAAATTACTATCTTGGGTGTGGATTTGGGCGAGTGTTTTGATAAAGAAAGTGAACCATGTTTTAATTGCTCTGTCTGTGTTTAGAAGTGGACTTATAGAAATCACATGGCATGTCGAACTGTCCTATCAGTGTGTGAATATAACCTGTAGATAATGCAGGAAGAACTTATTCTGTGGTTCGTGCTGTGTAAATGTTGGGATACAGCTGGGATGAGGTGGTATTGCATGAATGTATGTTTTTAAATTTTGTGTAATTTTGAGCGAGATGGGTATTTGACGTACATGTTCCTTCCGTGAGAAAACTTCATGTTTGTGCTCCATACCCTATTTTCTGACTGATTTATGTTAATCATGATATGCAGCAGCACATCCCCCCAAAACTTTAGGTATATTTGTATAGTTATTTCGCGGCTCACCTAGAACATTCGGATGTTCAGGAAGTTTCCTTTGAGTGTGACAACAGGTACGTGGTTTTGACGCCGTGCGGTCTAAGGCGTTAGGCCAACGACTGAAAGGTCCCGGGTTCGAATCTCGGCAAGGGAATGGGCGTCTTTTAACTCGAACGTGACGGACCAAAGTCAACAGTTACTAGACTGGCCCTTATAATAAAGTTTTTTACGTTGTTTTTACCAAACAGAATCCCAGGACTGCAGTCAAAGAACACATCAGAGTCCAAAACAGGTAATACGACGTCTGTTTTAGCCATACATTTAGACAATATAAACTACTGCATTATCTACAAGTCAGATTCACACATTACAGGACAGTTCAAGAGACATGCACTATCATTTCTAGAGGTCCACTTCTAAATACAGACAGGAGTAATTTAAATAAAATATGGTTCACTTTCATAGAAGCTTTATTAAAACAGTACACAAACATTCAGCCAAATACACATCACAAATAGTAATTTATTCAAAATGAAAAGTCACCTTCCGATTCACATATCTGGCTACTTTGTCGATCGTATCACTGTTATTTCTAAAACTTATAAATTTTACATTTTGTTTCTTTCCTTTAAAATACCATGTACGGGATACCATTCCAGTGGATAGACAAATATAGAGTCGTAACGTTGAATTTATCGTAGCATTATGATCGTAGAACTGGAGATAGTTTCAATGTAAGTACATATATCAATTTGTACTATCTAGTCGCACGCATACACATACTTTCTTAAGAAAGAAGGTAAGGAATATGGTTAAAAGGTGCATGCGAACACAATCTTTCCTACCTAAGCATGCGAACGCATTGTTTTGTGAAATTAATTGTGGTTCTTATAATAGTGCAAGTAGTTTGTCTTGCGACGAATTGGTGTACGTTTCAAGGTAAGACTGAAAGATCTTTTTCTCATTCAAGGTAAGACTAACTCTTTTTCATTGTTTCTCAAACGTGTACTCGGCATCAGTTCATAGTGCGATCTTTTGTATTTGGTATTCATATGGGTGTCCGCAAGAGTGAGAATAAGAGGGAGCATTTTTTCCTCCCCTGCCATTTTAAGCAGATTGTAAATTTTGTACGTACTTGTTGTACTTTTAATATCAGTATTATTAGTACGAAGTTTTTGTTTTGATCACTTTGTAATGAAAGTGTATTTATATAAATTAAGTCAACCGATGTTCAAAATCGAGTTGTGAGCGAACATTTACGATGAAAGTTTGCCACTTCCAGTTGCCCAGTTCATTGATACCACCTTTACTTTCTATAAAAACATCAAATCCAGTCCTTTGATGCCATTGAGTTATTTTCGATAAAACTGAAGGCTATTATTTGAGTGAAAGATAAGTTTCCTCATTCCCTAATGTAGAATAGATACTGTTGAAGAAACTGACTGGAAAAGCATCAATATCAGCCGAGTCGATTCTGTTCAAACAGTTTATTAAGATTGCTTGTTTTGCTGTACAAACATTTATTAAACAGCTGCTGTTTGAAACTTATTTCGATTTCCAACAGTGAGTTTTTGCATCTAGCTGTTTTAAACTGAAACAATGGAACAGGGACATTCATGGAGATATTTTTGGTATTTGCATTGTTGCTATTTTTTTTATTTCAATTTATTTTTCATTTTCTTTTCAGTGGAAAGAGATAGGTTAAGTGAAAGTGAATCTCGTTCTTTTTTTCGACAAATAGTATCAGCCGTTGCATACGTTCATAGTTTAGGATATGCTCATAGGGATTTAAAACCAGTAAGTATTCCTTGTTTTTTACTTTCTTCTTTTGTATAGTCTATTATATTAAGTTGATTTTTTAATAGTTTCTTTATTGTACTCTATTTGCCTTTGACTATAGCACTATTCCTGAAAGGTCGACTATTCAGGTCAACATCTCTTCCTTTCATTGAAATTTTTCATCGTAAGATTTGAAACTTAGTTGAGACATAGAAGAGCGCAGTGTATTAATTGTTTTTTGTTTATAAGTGTGTAGAGGTAATTAGTACTTTCGTGTTACGTGTTCTAAATTTACTTCAGTTGTTCTTAAACATGGGAAATACGTAAATATTTTATGAATATCTTGTGTGTATACGAGTCATCCTCCGATTTTCCAGGGTTTCCTCCAGTTGCACCAGGCAAATACCGGGATAATACCTACAATATAGGCGTTGGCGTCTGGCTTCCCCACTTCCTCAGCAATAGTAAAGAGTTGGACGTGACAGGCTTTAGCCCTAAGGATCTCTAAAGCTTAGAAATTTAAAAGTTCAATTAGATGTAGTATCTTAAAGGCATTTCGCGCACTTAGTCGATAATCTGCTCAGATTAATGTGAAGTAGATGTTTTGAGAGTTTCCCCACAGTTTATTTACTTATTTATTTTTTTTTATTATTATTTTTGTGAAGTAAAAAATTGGATAAATTGGTACTAAAAGTTCCAATTTAGAACTTAAGTTCCGGTCCTGATGGGGGTAAGTGACTGAAGTTTCCTTGGGTTTCTATAGATTTCAGCAAGCGAATGCCAATATGCTACCTTGGCAGGGGCTTCGTTCACTCGTCCTCTTAAGACTGATCTACGACGAACGTGTTTCTTCACATACGTCACGGGCTTCGGTCATAGCTGCCTGTGAGGCCATAGAAGCTGATTACCGTACTTCATTATTCTAAAATGGCTAGTGCTTCCTTTAGTTTTCTTTCTCAGTAACTTCTACACTTAGATATAGTTGATTCAGGATAATGTGTACCCATACGATACTGTTTCCCTAAATTTAACTTCACTGCATGGAATTGTTGCTATAGAGATATTCTGTTCTTTGTAACTAACTGCAACAATGCGTCTAGTTTTCATCTACCACGCTTATCGAATTATAGATTCAAAATCCATTTTTAATTTTCAGAACGGTTAAAAAGTAATGTTTTAAAAGTTTATAACATATTTTATATTTTTATATAGGTTTGAAGTTAATTAAAGTCTATATTTTAAGCGTTTACAATTTAAAAGAAGCAATGGATTTTATCGAAGGACAAATTGTTGCGTTTCTGCTGTTGTCTTCTCAGTTTTCCGGCCATTAAATAAGGTAAATTTATGATAAAAAGGAAGAAATTTACAGTGGACTGCTCACATCTGTAGACCTGTGAGAGGGGTCTTGGCTAGTCCGCGGGGTGCAGTGGGAAGTTCCCAAGCCACCAGCGACTTTCAGCGGGCAGCGTTGCCAACAGCGTTAGTGTTTATCGAGAGTTCATTATTGACGGGGCACACTCTCGTATACAGTCACTTTATAAATTCTTCAATTGGCGCGCCTCATGCTGTTCTTTTTAGTCGTGCACAAACAAAATTATTTTTTTAAATTTTTAGTACGAATTGTTTAAGAAAAGAATGTATTTAAAAAAAATTCTATATATTTTTTTCTTACTACTTTTAGTATTCAGTTTGCTTTGATTGCGACGTGTCAGCGTCCAATGCCACAATGTCAATGCCTGCCTCATCATAACCATGCGGCTCTGGCTCAGTTGCTAGAGTGTTGTATTCGCATTCCGGAAGCCCTGGGCTCGATACCAACTGGCCATTATACTGACTGTTTTTCCCGGGCTTTCCTCTAATACCATTCAAATGCCGGGATAGTACATTCAACTTAGGACCTGGTCGATTCCTTACCTCATGTTTCCCATGCCGTATCCGGGCCTGAGGCACAGATGTCTAAAAGCCAGAAACAGATTCATATAATATATCTGAATTTGATATGGGTGATATATTGGCAATGGGTTTTATATACGTATATATATTTCTGACTGTGGACTTGCCTGAAGCTTTAAAACTCATTGTCACATTCCAGTGTTTTGCATTTAAGGTGGAGTGAGTGGCACGGAGGTTGCACCTCGCATCACAGGTAACATCCCAAATTTTGCATATGAGACTAATTAGAACGGAAGATCCCATTTCCCGATAGAGTGTCTGGATTACAGAGCGATTAAATTGCGTTTGTGTAAAAGAAGTAACTCTTCTTTTTCTAGGTTTTGCAGGTACGATTATCGGGACCTTCATCCTTAGCGCTCGTCATAGAATAAGCAGATACTATCTAGATTAATTTTGACGATTTGAAATGTTACTAAAATATCAATAAATAACAACAGAATTGTGACAGTTAAATGCATATACAGAAAAATTCATATACAATTAAATGCATATACCATCACCTCTCATAAGTATTACTGAGCTGAAAACGAGATAGAAAGCTCGGCGATACTGTCTTACTTTTCATTAAATGCTACTGGCAACCTGGTCCCCAGCTACTAAAAAAAAATCCTATTGGATACTGAGTACTGTCTTCCTACCCCTCATTAAGCTGCGACTCCGCCCTCGCGTCTACAGATGTGAGCGGTCCACAGTACTTACAGCTTATTCGTTCCGTACTAGAACACACAAATATACACAGGTCACTTCTATATTTCAAGCCCACTGTAGGCTCATATCATGCATAGAGGAGAAAACGACGTGCACGGGTAGAGTAAACACAAGTTGAAGAGATAGTGGCGACACGTAGCAGACGACGCATATAGCTTGGAGAACAATTGATTACTGTATAGCGCGTAGCTTTTAGGAGCTTGGAACAACTGACAACTGTACAAGTGTAAGTTCGGGATGGGATCGTGGAAGGAAATGTGTTGAAAATGAAGGGGAAATGGGAGGTTTAGAGTTAAGGCCAGGTTTTTACTTGTATTTTCGAGCTCAAACCATGAATGAAGGCGTCCTCCCACAGACGACGTGTTGAGGTGCTGGTCATAGGAGGCAAAACGTGTATTATGGCAACCAGGAAAAACAGATCAAAATTGGTGTTGAGACTCGGTGTGTAAGGAGAGCGTTATGTTTGCATCCGCTTTGTTGATAGTGCAAGAGTGACTATGGTTGTTAATACGAAAGTTCAGAGCACCACCTGTTTCCCCCCACATGAAAGGCATCACAGAACTTGCAGGTTAGAATGTATATTACATTAGAGGTGTGGCATGTACCGTTGGGATTTAGTATTGATAGTGACTGTAGGGAAGTGATAAGAATGGAGCAAGTCCTACATCTGGGTCTCTTGCATATAGGGGCGTCGGTTTTGGGCTGGTGGCGAGGAAGGATTCGTACGAACCTTAGATGTTTCTAAGATTAGGGAGGTGATGAAAAACTAATCTAGGTTTGGTGGGGAATACTGAAGTTGTGTCTGGGTGAGATTGGAGAATGTGGAAATTAGAGTGTAGGATTTGTTTGACCTTAGTTAGTTTAGGATGGAACTGAGTGATTAAAGCCGGTGGTTTGGGATTAGTGTTGGAGGTTTGAGTGGGTTGAATGTGTGAGGATGCACGGCGAATCTGTTTGGTTACAATGTTAGATGGGTAGCCTCGGTTGACTAGAGCTTCCTGGAGGCGTTGGTTGTAAGTTTCAGTAGCAGAGGTTGTAACAACCACTATACAGATACTAAAGGGGACTCCTGTCGAGCTGCTATAGTGCTCCAGTCTAGGACTTATGATTCATGGCCTAGTGGAACGACGTATAGTTGAAATCCCTTGCGAGAGTATAACTACGTCCTACTATATTGAAACTGTTTATGGGCTCCAGTAGAAGTAATGCAGGGCATTAGAAGGTAAAAGCGTCAGTTTATTAGGGACACATTACTCTAGAAAAGGTGTGAACACTTAGTGTGTGCATTCTGTCCATGTAATCTGTACCATGTTTTTAGATTAGATTACACATTAACTAATTGTACATAATATATGTAATCTGATATTCAATATTTTAACATAAGCGTTCACTTAATCTTCACCTTTATATATAATATAACTTACTGCACTATAAAAGTATAAAACATTGCATTTGAAGAGAAAGTATAACATTACTTTACAAATTACACTTCAAACTGTGCTTCGATCTGCTGGTGAGAATTCCAAGTCAACTGAAATATGAGAAACTATAAATTACAGTTCTATATAAACTACTTACTATTCCTCCGTAGTATTCTTAAAATATTATAGAATACTTTAAAAGTACTTAATTTAACGATAATTTGAGCTCGTATCTTTGATTTTTGATTTTTTTGGTTACTTGTTTTTGTTGATTTTAATTTTGTTAAAATCGCTCAAACCATTTGGTTTATGTCCTGAAATTGTCGTACTTTAGACTTCCGGCTACTTTATCTCATTACATAACATTTTTTAAAGAACATAAAACCTTCAAATACATATCAAGAATGTTTAAAATACTTAATTTATGTTTGAAATCATTAAATACATATAAAGTTCATTAAATTCGACATATGAACATATGTTCATAATACCATTACAAGTTTTACTCCGTTTAAAACAAATCAATATTCTTATCATTAATAACATTCATATAAAGAAAAAGAACATTTATTCTTATGGCTTTGTTAGTTTTACTAACTACTTTTTCAGTGTAGCTATTGCCCTGCATCTGTTGAGCTACTTTTTATTGGAAAGTCTTGAAATAATAACATTAAATAATATAAAATCATATAGAATAATATAATTAATTCAAAAACTCACATATTTTACAATATAACCCTTAACACTTGCGAGTGCAAAGCGAAATTTACTTTCTCCTTCCCTCAATGCCACGCATTTTTACGATATACTAACACTTAGAATGATCACACTTTTATTTGCTGTAAATATTATGAGTATGACGTTAACTTAATATTAGCTTTAGATATTATTTTTGATATATTATTGACCTTTTGGACCGACTTCAGAAATATTTATGATTTGGTATTTTGAAAATAGTGTAAAAATGCTATTTTTGTATATTTCACTGCACTACTGATAACATTGTAACACAAATAAAGGCGATTTCTTCTTTGGACCCATTCCTACCTCATATTCTAGTATATAATAATGAATAGAGTTCAATTATTAATAGTTTTGACTTGTATGAAGTAGCTCAAAAATAGTACCAAACATAAACAAACATGGCATTTTTGACCTTCATTCATTATCTTTTGCAGTTTCTAATTTCTTCAGGGCAATAACAATAAGGAAAGGTGCATTTGCGAGGCTGTTGGTATAAATATGAACTACATGGACAAAGGACATTAATATCTTTGCCAGAAACGTATCTGTACATGTGACCGCGCAATAGGAATATGAGAAACGTAAAAACATAATACGACACTTGAAAATTTCGAGGCAGCCACGCAGTGAGTAATAGTACGGGCGCGTCATCCTAAGTGTTAAAAGCCATAACATTACCCGTAATGAAGTATACACCTGTTATCCCGAATATACAATTAATCAGTTCATTCTTCATGTAATTTTCATTTCATACCCTGCATTTCCAGTAAAATGTTTTGAAATGAACTTGTTAAAAATAGGACAGTAAATTAATTAATGAAAATGCATTGAACACACCGTCCGAAATGTTTTCATTTCGATGCACAGTGTGTCGCATGATACTAAGCTAAGTTTTCAAGTGTAGACGATTGAACTTGACGTTTTTATAAGCGGGAAGAGAAAGAGGTCTCAGAATCTTAGAACGTCACAGGGCGAACTTTATCAAGGGTAGAAGAAATGTCTTCCGGATGGTTACTTGCTTCTCCGCTGAGAATATGTGCATTCACAATCAGAGGTATTCCTTTAAATTTGTAAGCATTTTTACACCAATACCTTCACGCATGCTATTCATTTTTCTTGGCTTTCTCTTTAATTTCCATGTCCTTCAGGATAGAAAGTTCAGCAGTTTCCACCATTCTAATCTTTTGTGGGACGCAGTCGAAACTACTCCCGATGTACTCAATATCAAATATAGTTTTAGAATTATTGGAAACACTTTGCACTTTTCCTACGAACACAGAAGACCCAGGCGGCAGAATCAATCAGGATGTGCATAGTTCGTTGTAAAAGTTCGAAACTCTTAAAAGTTCGTTGTAAAAATGGACTGTTTGCATAATGGTATCCTACGATGTGCCCCATCAAGTTAATTCGTATGTCATTTCGAAATCATCCTTAACAGGTTAGCAGTTGACGTATGATTTGTCCGCTTAACACTTCGCACACAATAAGAAAAGGCGTAGCGAACGAATGTGGATTTTTACTGTCTGACAATTTAGTTTCCTACAAAACGTTTTAAAACGTTGGTTTTAAAGTAAGAGATTAAAATATATGACAAGTTGTCCAAAACTGAAACTTTAAAAGTCGTTTTATGGAGACATTTTAATAAAAAGAGAGCAAAATACTGAAAACTTTTATGTTACCTTTGTTTTATGTAAATAATAATAAAATAAATATGCTCCACATACAGACATGCGTAGTATTGTATGAAATCTGTAAATAAAACGCGACTGCTTCTTTCGATATAAGATAAATCATGGGCATTTAAAGTTTTCATACGTATATGGATAAAGATATACAATATATAATAATTACATAAGAATCCGGTCTCCGAACATAAGGCCAATCATATCATAATTATAATAGAGAGTACAAAACTAATGAAAGGGCACGGTTGATATACCGTCATATTTCTCAGTTGAATTACATGAAAATGCTAGATATTTGATTTAAAAACGCTTGTTTTTTTGTTTTTTCCTCAGAAATCTCGAAAAGTGTAATCTCGAGTTGCAGCACTGAAATTTAATAAAAGCTTAAATTTTTTCCTGTAAAATTTTCGATTATGTTTAAACGCCTATTTTCTGATTTACAGTCCAAAATCTTTACTTTCTAAAGCCATTCTTCTATCTTTATTGCGTAAGTGTGAGGTTTTTTTTTTTT
>JAGDQP010000283.1:102462-121433 GCA_022664845.1 Lepisma saccharinum
TTGGACAGTTATGAGGAAATCAAAAGAAGATTGATGTTTGAAGATGATGATTTTTTTTTTAAAGAAAAATAGAACCACCTCTTTGCAAAAAGATTTGCTAATGTTTCTCGCTGAGCTTCTTCACATCGTTATACTGGTAGCTGTGAACACTAAATGAAAGTAAACAAGCTAGCGTAGGCAGCACGACATGACTTTGACATTTCTGGACTACTTTAATAAAGTTCCTGGAAGATTGAGTCTTAGCAATGTAATCTTCTTACACCAGAGATATTAATGCAGTATCCCTTATTAACACCTATTTGTATAAAATACTTATGTAATTGACTATTGTATTTGTATTAAGTAATCAATATAACATGCAAATATTGTATATCCAAGCTTTATTTATCGTTCAGCCAATATATCATATAAATCGTTACTATAAATCAGTTTTCCGGTTCTATCCCAAGCTCTAAGCTATGATCAAAATCAGTTCCATGAAAACTACTCAGTATTGTTGTCCATCGTCGTCCACTAATATTTCTAATTCAAATATCCTAACAACACACCTCTCCTCTTGGTAAATTGAAGGTATCTCCTGTCAAACAACCATGTTCTAAATTTTCAATGTTCCTTCAGTTTCTCATTGTATTAGCATCTGGTTTATATTCTCTAATCTGCAACATCTGATCCTCCATAACAAACCTTATATCCTTTTCTACTTCTTTCACTAAGCCTTTTTCCAACCATTCTTACCAAATAAGTTTCCACGCTATCATTCGGGAATGATGACGCATATTCCCATAATCAGTGCTCTTTATAAACTCATTAATGGTAGTGGTATTAATTTTTTCCTATTTTTTCTTTCACTTCTGTCTTCACCGACTGTTTGCTGCCTTCTAGACTTCTTTTATCTTCTTTCTCTTCCTCCTTCAATTCAACTGATTGTTTACTATTAAGACTGTCGCTTTCTTCTTTGCTTCCTGTATTTAGCATACGGAGTATTAAATCTCGGAAATTTTCCTGACACTCTTTTAGGGTAACCAAATTTTGTTCGTGTTCCTACTACATTCTTAATTAGGTGCAAACTTTGTTTTATCTGTTCTGAGCAGGAATGATTATATCGACTATAGTTTGTTATATTTAGTTGAGTTGAACTATTATATGTGATCCTGGGATGCCTTCCATAGAGGTATTTGATGTTTTTCTGTCTAAATAATTATCCCCTTTAAACAATCTTCGTCTCCAATTTCGAAGCAACTCATCCATTCCCGAGCAACCTAAAATTGTTTTTCGCAATTCGCAGGAAGTGACCATTCAGGGTATCATGAATAAATCTTGTTTATATACCAAGATCATGCCTCTTACAGGTACAACATGCTCAGTCAAAGTATGTAAAGTCATTTCAAAATCTTCTATGTGATGTTCCAGTTGCATTGTTTGCATTGTTTCCTTATCTATGATGTTATAGCAAGCACCAGTATCCACCATCACATCTACTGATTGACCATGTACACTCATTGAATTACTGAAACCGGTGAATCTTGCGTGTTATGGAAATCAAATATGGTATTGATCCATAAATTTTCCTAATCGTCTTCATTAGATTTTACATTCGATATTACCGTGCTGTATTTTTCTTCCTTTGCCTTTTTGATTTCTTTTACCGAATCCAACCGATCTTGAAATCGTGCCTTTTGGTCTTGCTGTTTTAGTAAACAGCTTTTTCTTGCCACAAAACATGCACGTTTTTTCCTTATGCGGGGCAGTTTCTCCTTCTGTGATTGTATGAGCAAAATTTACAAGCGTACACCATCGAAGCCGATTTATCTTGCATTCTCTTGTTTCTTTCAAATGACAAGTTTTCCTGAATTTGATCCACTTCAGCTGTTTGTACTCGTGTATGGCTTGTATGTCCAGCTAAAATGTTGCTGTATAAATTCGCCATTTCATGCTGAGTTACCAACTCTGCACCCTTTTAATACGTTAAATCCTCAATCACTAACAAAAGTTTTTGAAGCGAATTTTCTGTTATACGATATATCAACTGAGCTGTCAGTGCCTCATCAAAGAAAAGACCAAAATGACATTTGTTCGCTTGTGTTCTCAATGCGGCTGTATATTTTTTAATTGGTTGGCCCTGGATGCTGACATAGTCTATGAAACGTATACCTTCCTGTTATAATATTCCTTTTGACAGCAAATTGTAGTAATAAATCTTTGATTTCTTGGTATGATCATTGGCTCATTCTTCTTTGTGCAACCAAGTCCCTTATTTGTCCATACACTCTGGGATCAACCGATGTCAATAAAAGAGCAGCTTTTTTGTCTTCGCTTACTTTATGTATCAGGCAGTATAACTGAAACCGTTCTAAATATTGTTCTATTCTTTCATCATCTGGATGAAACAAACGAAATGCTAATTGTGTATATGCCATAGTGTTCGACCTCGTGGGTTCCAAGCATTTAATCTTGTCGCCAATTATTATTATATTTGTATTTGTGTTAAGTAATCAATATAACATTCAAATATTGTATATCCAAGTTTTATTTATCGTTGAACCAATATATCATATACAGTCGTCACTAAATCAGTTTTCCGGTTCTATCCCAAGCTCTCTAAGCTATGATCAAAATCAATTCCATGAAAACTACTCAGTATTATTGTCCATTGTCGTCCACTAATAAATCTAATTAATATTTCTCATTCAAATATCCTAACGTTGACGAAGGAGCTTCGTGATTTCTCTCTATTGCTAATCGTGCTTTTTTTTTTTTTTAACGAATTCTTTGTTTATTTTTTAATTGCTTAATGAAGCAGTCAAGTTTTTGAAAGTCGTTTAGCTATTAAGTTGTATATTTCAGTGTAAATTGTGGTGTAATTTTGTTGATAGTTGTTAAGTATTAATTTATTTTGCAGGAAAACCTTCTTCTGGGAGAAAATCAGCAAATAAAGCTTATAGATTTTGGCCTTTGCGCAAACCCGCTTGGAGGTATGGAATCACAATTAGATACTTGTTGTGGCTCGCCAGCCTATGCAGCACCCGAACTCGTTTCAGGAAAATCGTATTTAGGTATATTTTATTGAAGAGTCCTTAAGTGTACACTATATCTTTTTCTTAGACATGAGTAGGATTTTGGCTAATGACTTTATGCAGAATCAGAGCACAAGAAAATTGCTAGTGTCTTAAATTAATTCACAATATTCAGCTTGGAAAGTGAATATTTCTATCTCAGTGTATACCGATCTGAAAGTTGCGTATTAAGTTTGAGAAAACTCAATACTGTAGCAGGGATTGAAAATGCATAATAGGATTTTGTATGATGAAATAGATTTGAAAAGTAAATATCGAATTTCATCAGACGGTTTCTTATTGCATACCTAGATTTCAAATACACATTTGCCCAGAAAAACGATAAATTTATTACTTACATTTTCAAATATTTTTTCGTTGTTACAGATGTGTTACCGACTATGGTATCTACTGAAAAGTTTAGCATTGAGTGTTTACTCGTAAGTTACTGTATTTACTGCAATACTTTAATTTCTTCCTTTAATTTTTGTTATAGGATCTGAAGCTGATATATGGAGCTTAGGAGTTTTACTGTATGCGCTGCTATGTGGTTTTCTTCCTTTTGATGATGACAATATTGGCCACCTATATCGCAAAATATTGGTATGTTGAAATTCTATTGGTATGTAATAATTTCAAAATGAGTAGCGTACCCAAGCTATTTGCAAGTGGTATCATGATGGCCTGATACTTTTATTAAATTTGAAACAGCTACTAATACTGATTGAGATTTAACACAGGACAGGGAAAGAACGCACAGATATATTTTTTGAAATGTTGGCAGATATATTCAGAGTGGTTACAAACTTCAGGAACAGATTTGGGAGGTGACTCCTCACGGTTATGTCGAAAAATGAGTAGTTTCGGAGCTAGGGACACCCAAGTGTTGCACATCATCATGGCATGTCGGCTTAACAAATAACAAATCGTAGTTGTACCCAAGAATTGCACTTGAGAAAAGTTTGTGATCGAGGGGATGAAATTCATGATAAAGTAATTGACGCTGCACGGCAGACAAGCGTATAAATCCCCTCTAAGCTGTTTTTTCGAGTATAAAATTTACTCAAATACAATTCTTGGTTGCTTACTCCTTTGATTGCGATCTGCTAACCACAAACGTCTTATTTCATTATTTATCGACATATTACTTCATTTAGTGACAGCTTTCCTTTTGGATACCTGTAGCTCCAAAACTACTCATTCTTTTACATTTCTTCAAAGGAACTCGCTTTTTCTAACTTATTTCTGTTAGGAATCACCTTCCCAAGTTTGTTTTTATAATGCCACAAGTCAGATATACTAGTGCCACAACTTCCAACACTCGTTATTACGTCATCACTTTACAAACAAAGCAAGGTTAGTATGTTGAAAATTTCGTGACAATATCTCTAATATTGTTCAAGCTATTAACGAAAACCCGGGTTCGGCTTGAAGTGGGACACCCTGTATTTCCCACACCATTGCACTATTGTAACTTAGTGAGGAAAGTTACACAGATTGTAACTGCAAACAAGACTAAGTTCACGACCAAAACATTAATAGCAGATAACACACTCATTAGAAATTCAAACACATAAAGGAGTCAGGGTTTCACCTTAGTTTCACAATTCGAATGCAGTAATGGTATCTTAAGGAAGGTCCTGGTCGATACCTTCCCCATCCTCTACATACCGCATCCCGGCTTGAAGCCAGAGATGCCAAAAGGACATAAATACATTTCAAATCCAACATAAAGGAGTTACCTTTCAGAGAGCACAACTGTCTCTTTAAGTTTCTTTAAATACTCCTTATAATTGAATGATTTTGAACTCTGGTAACTCTATAAGCAAAAAGGACATTTTCTAAACTTCAAATCTTTATAACTAAAATTCCTCATCATGGATTGTAATGATTTTTTTTCTCTGAATGCTCATTACATCTATTTTTATATGTAAAAAATTGGGATGGGCCATCAAAGCACTAGGGAGAAAAGTTGAATATTATAAATGTACATGTAAAAAGTTAAATACGTTCTTACACTGCTCTTCATTTTTTGAATTTTATTTATGGCCTTTAGCCATCTAAGGCCTTGATAGAGGAGGGAGAAGGATGTTGGAAGGTGTCGACCAAGAGCTATATTGAAGGGGCTATCCCGGTATTTGCCTGGTGTGGCTGAGGAAAACCCTGGAATAGTTCTGTGCTTAAATGATGGAAGGTGTTTCATGCAGTGTTATAAAATTAAAAAATATTATGAAAAACTTGTTATTAAAGTAACTTAACGTGCCGCAGGCCCACCTGCTATGAATTTTCGGGAAAAGTTTCAAATAATCCAAAAATGCCGGAATTTTGGGAAGATTTTCAAAAGCTCGATTTTTCAAAAAAATAATAAAATATCTGTTTTCGAAAACACAATTTTTAACTTTCACAAAAAGAAAAAAATGCCTAATTTTCGGGAGCATTTTCAAAAATCCGTTTTTTTTAATAAAAAAAAACACGAAAATTCCGGTTCTTCGGGAAAAATCTCAAAATTTTCGAAACATCCAAACATTTCCGGAAAAATTTGTTTGAAAACAGAAGCACGATGGGGAGCCAGCAGGGGCTTGCCCCTGACTACTTAGATTTAAATTATATAATAAAAGTGTCATTTTTTCGTCATTTGACGAAAAAAAAAAACAGATCTACCCTAGCCTAATGCTAACTAACCTACCCTTACATAAAGAAACAAACCACCCCTTACTCCTACCAACTGTTTTTCCTTCAAATAGAAAATGACTTATTATATCATTTGAACCTAAGTAGCCAGCGGGCAAGTCCCTCCTACCCCTTATCGTGCTTCTTGTGTTTTCAAACATTTTGCAGAAAATTCTAGATTTTTGATTTTTCGAAATTTTGAGTTTTTGAAAATTGTCTGAAAATCCAGCATTAGTTTTTGAAAATGTTCCCAAAAATCCGGCATGTTTGGATTTTGTTGTTGAAAATTTTGAGCTTTCGAAAATTTTCCCGAATATTCATAGTAAGTTAGGTTACTTTAATAAGTTTTTCGTAATCCTTTTTAATTTTCCAACACTGCATGAAACACCTTCCATCATTTAAGCACAGAACCATTCCAGGGTTTTTCATGTCACACCAGGCAAATGTCGCTATAGCACCTTCAATTTAGCCCCTTGCCGACACCTTCCAACATTTTCTCTTCCCCTATCCCGGCCTGAACCTTAGATGCCTAATGTCCATAAATAAAATTCAGATTCAAACAATGAAAATAGCAGTCAGTGTAAGACTTCATATATATTGTTCCTGGTTGATCATTTCAAGACAATCGGACTAAAATGAATCATGTTTCTAGCGTAAAAAGTAATCGAGATATGACGTTTTCCCTATTTTAAAATAATGCGAGAATTGCATGTCGTGACTACCACAATGGATTTTTATTCCATTTTTAAAATGCAATAACTTTGGAACCATTGAACAGTGTTAGGAATTCCCAAAACACGCAGTCAAAAATCTGAGTTTTGGAAAAAATATCTAAAAATTGTAAATAGGTGAATTGTAATCCAAAATGAAGTATCTGTAGACCTATTTTGAATCGTACGTATACTAGGAGGCTCAAACGAGGCTACCCACTTAAACAAATTCGGCGTGCAGCCATACACACACAACCTGCTCCTACTCCCAACACCAAACCGAATCATCCGTCCTTAATCACACAATTTCCTCCTTAACTTACCAAGATCAAACAAATTCTGTATTTTCACTTCCACATACTCTAATCTGACCCCGATACCAGATCTGTCTTTCCCACTAAGCCGAGATTAGTTTTTCAGCATCCCGAAATATTTTGACTTAGAAACATCTTGGTCTACACTAACCCACCGTCCCATTTGTCTTCAGTTCCCGCTCACAAATCTAACAGCGCCTCTCCCATCCTTATTTCATCTCCATCTATATCTATTAGCACAGCCAATGGGAACTTCACTCTACATCCCAGAGGAACCTCAATCGTCATATATATCCTATCCTGCACACACTGCCCGGCATTCTATGTGGGAGAAACAGGTGGTCCCGTCAGTCTCCGTGTGAATAATAACCGCCACTTTTCCATCACCAACAGACCCGATTCGCCAGTGTCTACACACAGGCAATTGCACAACAATGACTGCGATGACAATTTCCGTATAGCTATAATCCATACTCGATCCCTCACCACAAACATATCCACACGTCGTCTCTGGGAAGAAGCTTTCATTCAGGACTTTCTTCCCTCCACGTCTACACCCACACATCCCATACAGCCCTGCCCATTAACTTTTTTTGCGTTTTATATACTGACTTCTACTTTTTGTGATTGACTCGCAGCTTACTCCCGTTTCTTTTCGTTTCCTACTAGATTATATCGCACTTTTTCTAGGGGTGCGTTTTCTATACTGTATCCCACTTTCTCAGATTTCGATATCTATACTGTATTTCACTTTCTTGAATACGTTTTCCTTACTGAGTCCCAGTTTGTATTATTATTTATTGTACCCAGCTCAATTTTCAACACACAACACCATTGCCAAAACCAGATTCCCATCCGTACTTGCGCACGCGCAAAATGTCGTCAATTGTATTTGATGTGGGCGTCCACTGTCTTGTTTTACTATCCCTTTAAATTGTGCACGTGTTTAATGAACTTCTTTATTGTCTACAACTGAAGACGGCTGTAGCTGAAAATTATAAATGACTTTATATTATATATTGTTTAGTGTGTAATTGTGCACATGATATGTCAAGATACTACATAAGTACATTTCCTCTTCTCTTCAAATTTTACCTATTATATTGCCTATCCGGCCTCCTCTTATATGTAGATATATGTGTATGGTAAAAAAGGTACTTACATATATAAGGATACACGAACTTCACAAACAATAGAAAAGCGTCAATGTTTCGCAAAAGCGTTTTCACATGTTAGGAGTGAAAAATGGACAGGTGCGGGACTTGTACTAAGGAGACTCCATACGGAATGCAGTAAACTAAAGTTCTTCAGATAGAAATTTAGAAAACGAATTTTTAAACGCAAGGTATAAAGACAACGCTTATATTAATGTAGTGAGCATTACAAAACAATAAGTACTGTCTCAAACAAGACAAAATTTACTTTTTTTTTTATAAGAAGTATTGTTTCCGACATAATCTGAAGTTCTTTTACAGTAAAAGAGTCATTGCCAATAAGAGTTTTAGTGCTATAAAATATAAACTGCTGATTAACTGATTCAATTGTATAAGTGTCTTGTAATGTTGTCAGTAATTGTTTTTGTCCTAATGAACACGCATGCTAAATTTCAAGTTTTTAAGTTTAGTACGGGGGCCAACCATAGGGTTGTATGCAAATTGGCGTACAGAAGAAGTTATTGCTGTTCTGTTGTCTAGGTTTCACTAATATGATTCACTTGGGTGTTCTGTTCCAACCCCCCAGGTTTTGAGGGAGTGACGTCATTAAAATTATAACTTGAGGGGAAGAAGCACGGACGTTTTACGTGTTATTCATGTTTTCTATGACAGTAAAACGTCACTTAAATCCATGCTTGGTAGTTAATTCTCCAGCTTTCGATATAAAAAATGTTTAAGATTAATGTAAAGAATAAATTCTAATGCTAGATGGCAACACCGTCTCCATAGATTATAATCTATTTTTCGCTTAATGAAAAGATAACATTGCCCCTAAAAATTCCAACGAATAGAGTTCTAAATTTTAGAGAAGAATGTTTATATAACCATTTGCAGGTAATCCGTGAAGAATCTTGAATTTCTATTACAGTAGAGTCTCGTTTATCCGACATACCATCGCGAAAAAAGCATGTTAAGTTTTCCTGTTTTATTGTAAAAGATGATTATTAGGTGTGTAAATTTATAACATAGTTTAACGTTTAATAGACTTTTTCTTAACACTTCCCTATTATCCGGCATTTTCGCTTATCCGACGTTCTGCCGGCCCGTTTATGTCAGATAAGTGAGACTACTGTATGTTCAAACCGTCAAAAATATGATCTAGTCTCCCACAGTCACCTATTAAGTTCGACACTTATTCATTGTAAGCGGTGGCCACATTTCCAGAGGACTATTTGTCTTTGTTCGTTATCTTTCGTAAGGAATTCGTGGCATGAAAGATACAGCACGTGTCAGAACGTCGTAGTATGGAAATTTCATGAGCTGCAGGCGCTCCTCTACTACTTTAATAAGGCTACTTCTGACACTCTTGATACGAAGCCCTTCTTCTCTGTCCAGTAAAACTTAATTTTCTGAAAGCTCAAAGCGAAACAATTCTTGCATCTGAATTACTTTCTGAGTGACAATAATGGTGACTTATGAGCACAAATTCCCTTTGGTTGCTGCTACTGGATCTTTAATGGAGAATGGCATTTGTGTCCTGTGTATTATATCGTGAATTCTCAGTCTTTTGTATAAACCTGTGACAGTCCAAGCTACCGCTCTATATGAAGACTGCACATTATTTCTTTGAATTCAATGTTTTTGAATAATAGTGCCACAACGGAGCTCCAGAGAGGGCGCTCTCCACGTCTGTGGATACAAATTAGATCCAGAAATAGACAGTCATAATTGGGGCCGAAACTCGGGAACGACGTTGTCCTGTGGATAGAAGAAAGACGACGGGGACCACGGCAACATTTGACTCAAACAGAACAGAAGAAAGAAAAGCAGAAATTGGACGAACATGTATTACAGGAGTCTCACGCGATGGAACATATAATTCACCCATTAATGAGGGTGTTGCAACCTCACGCTGTAATCACTCGTATAGAGGGGCGAAAATTATACAGTTCAGAAGATGTGACATGAATGCTGTGCCGAAATCGCGGTGAATGAATGGGAGAAGCAACACGGAGTAAACGTTGATTGCGTGTTGGAGGCGAAACTATGGATTTGCAGTCAGTGTCAAACAGTGACCACACCCGCAGCAAGGGAAGAAGCTACGTCGGTAAACCATTCATTAGACGAGGTAACAAGACTACTAGCGAAGATGATAAGGCAACAACATGAGGCTGAGATGAAGCAAGACCAGCGTTTGCAACAGCTACAGGAGGAACTAATAGAGCAACAACAGGAGGCTCAAATGAAACAAGAAAAGCGTTTACACCAGCTGCAAGATGAAGCTCACATCAACCAAGAGCAGCGTTGGCAGCAGTTATAGGAGAAACTGACAGAGCAACAACAGAAAGTCGAGATGAAACAGGAACAGTTTCCAGCAGTTAAAGCAATGGTTAAGACAATCCATGGCAGAAGTCATATGCCGACAAAACAAGGATGAGTTGGCAGCGACCATTGATGAGAAAATAAAGACGTACAAGCAGACGCGGCGGCTACCTGTTCAATTCAAATACAAGCTATGGAAGAAGTCGAGACAGAAGTGTCACCCTTAGAGAAAATGCAGCTAACACAGTTAGACGTCAACCAACGTATAGATGAGACGCTACGCGCCGCGGCCACAATCATTTTCTCTGTGCAGGAACAAGTAACGAGGCTTAAAGTAAGTAAGTAAAACGGGAGAAGCTGGAGGTATTGGACGTATGGAGGAAACACCAGGAGAAGCGGTGAATGTCAAAAGAGATGTGATCGCTGAGGAAGGAAGTAATACTCTCTTGTCGGAAGGTAGCTGCCAACAGTACCAAGTTCTGAAAAACTGGAAGATGGTCCATGGAAGAAAGCAGATTTAGCGCCCGAGCCAAGCGACGCAGTCTTATGAGGAGTCACAAGGGTCCAGAAGAATACAGAAGTTAACTGGAAAACGAGGAAAAGGAGAGCCCGAAATCGTCTATCGGAATTGAAGTTATTCACGCAGTTTTCTGATAACGGTTTCAATAAACATCGGTAGTAAGAACGGAAGAATAAGTCAGTCAGTTGGAGACTATCAGCCACAATCATTCAGATAGAAGCATCAGAACAGAGAGGTAGGCCTTGTAGAATACAACCTGATCACCGCGATTGGAGACGTCGGTGGAGAAAACCGGGGTCAAGGTCGCCGGACATGATGACTGAGACGCACGAGATGGACGACTGTGATCGCCAAGAGCGCTTGGACACTTATCCATCAGATCTACCGGTAGTGGAACATGATCATATATCAAGAATCGACGGTTCCCGGTACCAATAAGGAGAAACGGTATATATACCCTGCGGTGGAATAACCGGAGGCTCCCCATTATATTATAGTAACTTAAGAAATATTCAGAAGTGCGTTTGTGTTGGAGCAGCGAAGATTACTTTCGCAGTTCCTGCCAAAGTCTATAATTTACCATACTTATCGCAGACCAAAGTCTCAGATAATGGCTAAGTTTAAAGATATGAAGAATGTCCTTGAAGGAAGAAGCATAACAATTGCGGAATCAAGGAAGAACCTTCAAGGAGCTAAATAATTGGGGATCTGATTCAGTGTACTCGTGTATGTTAAAGCATATGTGTGTGAATGATGATTGTTAATCACGTTGCATTATTGAGGAAACAAGTATTTTGTGTATGTTAAAAGTAAATTAATTAGTCAAATAAAAAAAAAAGGATAGTTAACGAGAATTAAATCACAAGTGAAGCCACATAGGGAACGGTTAGGGTTCGGGTCCTATATGTGACAGTCCAAGCTACCGCCCTGTAAGGAAACTGCACATTATTTCTTTGAATTCAATGTATGTGTGTAATAGTGCCACAGCGGATGTCCAGAGATAGACCGTCATAAACCTCGCTCGCACGCGCTCCTCTACTTAGCTCAGATAATAATGAAAACTGTAAATATCGCATTTCTATACACAGACTCCAAATTCAAAAATCGTAATTGGAAATAAATATAGATATGTCAAAATATGAAGTTATTCGGCATTAGGATGGCGGCTGGAATTAGCCAACTAGGGTGTCCAAAGTTCCCCATATCGGGAAATTCAAAAAAATTTTCCTTAAATCTCTGCGTATGTCAAACCAGTAAGCGTGGTACCAATGAAAACTGTGCGTGCTGCTGAATAAAACTGCTTCTGAATCATAAATCTAGTACAATTAGTAGTGGCGCAGAAAGGGAGTTACATTGAGAAAAAGTGTCGAAAAAAGTGTAATTCTTTGAAAATTCCCTATTCTCTTGTTAGGACATAGCTCTATAAGTAAGGTGCTGTTTGAAAACCTTGTCAATTCTGAAAACAACAAGGTATAAACAATAAGCCTAGCCAAATTAGGTACAGAATAGCATGGGTTTCAGTAGAAGTCAACCTGTTCACTAAAAGCCCTGTCTTCAAAGGGTTAAATTGTTACTGTACACAAACATGGGGGGTAAACACACAAGTAATTTTAGTTATTAATGGGCCAAAGATACCAGAACAGCAGCAACAGGACTAGTTTAACAATTTTCGAGTTCTCATATACTCCTTGAGACTTTTTCGAGTCAAGAAATGTCTCCTAATGAACTTTTGGTTAATTAGGAATTAAAGTCCTTCGTTATTATATCTTGATGAAATATTCTGATTTTTATTATTACTTTGTGTATATTTAGCTGCACATTACTCTGTTACTTGCACAAATTACGCAATTTTAACTCATATGAACCATATTGCAGTGACCAAATCACTTGAGTTTAAAAGTTGATATTTTTACTGAGTTGGGCAGAGTCAAGGTAAGACTTCCTTTACAGCAAATTTCAAATTTTTCTATAAGGTCCATTCAAGATATTTAATCCCGAAAACCTGCATATTTCGGCGAACGGTCATGTTTGAACTTAGCAAAAAGAGTATTATTCTAAGCCATAATTTTTGTTTTTACAGACCGCTATTGCTAGGTCTGCACTTTAAATAAAATTGCAACTTTAGATTAAACTTTTTTTAAAAATCCAAATTTTTACAATCAGTTATCCAATTTTTAGCCTAATTTATCGTATGAAGGAATTCATTTTGCGAAAGCGTACTTCAGAACCTTAAAAATACACTTGAGAAGCTTCACAATAGTTTTTAATTCAACTCTTCTGATTTTTAAAATGTTAAGTTTTCCATACATAGCGACACGGCAAAGAAAGTCATCCATTTCAGACCATTTTAGACCAATGGCCGCCCTGGAAGAACTAAGCACACAAAAAGTTTTAAAGCCTGTTATATCCTCAGACGTGTTGGGAGCTCTCGTACATTTTTTATAAATATAAAGTAGTGATGGAAACAGTTATTCTTAAATTGGATGATTTGTCATGGAATAACCCTATAGTATTTCAGTAATAAAATAAAGTTTACTTTTCATGGAAAAGTGAATTTAAAGAAGACTGTGAATCAATGTAAATGATTGAAATTTTGTGTTATGTAGACAACTGCCTTTTTACTTTATTATATAGTTACGCTTTTGTTTTAGAGTGGAGTTTACGACCAACCAGCTTGGTTAAGTCTGGATAGCAGGAGACTTATACGCTCTATGCTTCAAGTGGACCCCAAAAGACGAATCAGAATAGAGGAATTAATTAATCATCCGTGGCTAATGAAAGGGTATAAAGAGCCTGTAAGCTGGAGAAGTCAACATAAGGTAATTGAATATACTTTTACTTTCATAATAATATTGAAGTGCTCTGTACTTGGCTGTTAAATTTTGTACATCAAATACACGTTTACCTTTTTGATAAATTGTGCACATGGTTAAATGGTTTTAGGCCAGTGAATAGCTGGAGCCAATCAATATATTTGCACCATGTGTAAATTCTATAAAAATATCATATATACCCCAAGTTAATTAATATTGGAAATGAATTCCTGCTTTTTCCCTAAAGAACTGAGTCCTTGAAAATAATTTAAAGCTTTCTGGTGTTAGAAATGTTCTGAAAAGGTATCGTTTATCTATTCATACATAAGTCCTTTCCGAATTGGCACTTCATGCTCCGTCGGATGCACCGTCGATGGTTATTCTAATTTACTTCCAACGAAACATTGAAGTGAACGTAGCAACGGGAGATCAAATAGCCACTTGATGCTCCGTTCGGTTGTGCGTTGCTGCCATGTTCCTTATAAATAATAATAATAATAATAATAATAATAAAACTGGGTAAGGTGTACAGTGCCAATGTATTAGTAGTGTTACCTCTTAACCTGATTGGAGAATAAGAGTGGTTTCATTGATTTGCAGGGATTTTTTTCGGTTAAAAGAAGAATTCGACTTCACAAAATTGGTTGATAAGAATGATAGATAGACTCAACGCAAGTGTGTGTGAACGTGAGTTGAATGCCTTTGTCAGTTGTAAGAGAGCGTACATATATATATATGACAAATGAAGGAAAAAAATGATAATACTTACAGCTTATAGTTTCGTATTAGATCACACATATTGACATATAAAAAGTCACTATATTTCGCGTATTACACGTTTTCAAGTATAGAGGAAGAGAGCGGAGTTCACGTGTTCACAAAGTACAAGTTAGAAGGGTACATGCCACACCCCTAATGTTATATACATCCTAACCTGCAAGTTCTGTGATGTTGATGCCTTTTATGTGGAGGAAAAAAGTTGTGTTCTTAACATTCGAATTAATAACTATCGTCACTTCTGTACTATCAACAAACGGGATGCCCCAGTTTCCATGCACACCGAGTCACACAATAGCAATTTTGATCTATCTTTCCTGGTTGCCATAATCCACATTTTACCCCCTACGACCAGCACCTCAACACACCGTCTGTGGGAGAATGCCTTTATTCATGGTTTGAGCGCGAAAATAAAACCTGACCTTAACCTTCAATGGTTCTAGCTCCCCTTTTCCTCTGCATTTTCAACACGTTTCCATTCACGATCCCGCCCTGTGCTTGCACGCTATACAGTTATTTTTATTTCAAGTTCAGGAAATCGACGCGCTACGGCAGTCGGTTGTTCTCCAGTTTTGAAGCTTTGTCCACTACGTGTCACAACTGTCTCTTCAACTTGTACTTTGTGAACACGTGAATTTAGCTCTTCCTGTATACTTGAAAACGTGTAATACACGAAATATAGTGACTTTTTATATGTGAATATGTGTGATCTAATGGGAAACTAAGCTGTAAGTATTACCCTTTTTTTTTTCTCCATTTGTCTTAAATTTATCATAAATTGCCCTCCCGGCTTTCCTTTGTACTAGTTATATATATATGGTAAACAAGGTAGATAAAAAGGATACTTACATAGTGAAATCTTGAGATAGGAGTACACGAAATTCACAAACACTTTAGAAAATTAGTACGTTTTGCAATAGCGTTTTCAAATGGTAGGAGAGGAAATGGACAGGTGCGGGACTGGTGTTAAGGAAATGCCATGTTGTTAATTGATGCTGGGTGACAGTGTGGCCAGGTTATGGAGGCGGGAAAATGACAGATGGGTCGAGATAATACCAAACGGGGAAGAAAAAGAGAAGGTTACTAGGATCAGGTAAGACTTTTTGAAGGAATGAGAGTGTAGAGAATCAGGGAAAATAATAATAAGATAATAAAGATGAAGGGGAGAACAAAGATACAATATAGAAAAATAGAATAAAAGAGCAACTAGAGACTGAACCAAGAAGAGAAAAAAAGTAGGCACTACGCTGCAGGGAGTTACAAGCATTTGAGGTCGGGTTCATGGTTGGCGGAGAGGATAGAGATGTACGTCTACTCCATCTCTTTTTAACTGTGGCAGGTGAGTCAGAGTACAGGACTTTCAGGATTCTGATTCGAAAGGTTTCGTGAAAGGTGCAGCCGTGAAAAGAAGTGTGTTCAGGTATGGAGAGGTGCGGAAGTAAGTTGAGATTTGAAGGAGTAGCGATGGTTGTTATTGCGATATGTTAGAGGAGTTTAGGTTTCGCCAACGTAGAAGGAGATAGACGAGGTTGGAAGATAAGCAACTGCCGGAGTGTCGGAAAGAGTGCGTCTTGTAAGTGACAGGATGTACGATGGAAAGACTTGGACAGGTTTTGTAGAGGGGTCTATTGCACTTGCCAGGTTTAGGGGGAGGGGGCGGGATTGGTCCAGTTATGGTGAGAATCGTGTTGAGATTCGGAGGTCTACGGTAGATAACTTTGGGGCACGACGGGAAAAAACTTTCAGTTTCAGGTGACACAGTAAGCATGTTGTGTGCTAGTTTGAGAGCTTTGGAGAACCTGAAGGCTGGGTTGGTACTGGGTGAGAAGATTGGGAGCGTAAGGATCTTGACGGGGAGGTTGGTTGGAGTTGGGGTGATTACGGGCCACGCCCAGTTGTTTACGGATGACATGTTTGGTATATCCACGGTCAGTTAGAGCTGAGGAGAGGGTACTGAAATAATTTTGGATCATGTCACCAGAGGAACAGATGCAGGACTCCGGGACAGCAAGAGCGTATGGAAGGGAGCGTTTGGTATGGTATGGATGGGAGCTGTTGAAATGGAGATACTGCATACTGTTGGTAGGTTTGAAGTGAACGCCTGTCTCAAGTCGATTGTTCTTGAGCCATACATCCACTTCAAGGAAAGTTGTGTGTTCCCTCAAGAAGGACCAGGTGAACTTGACGGGGAAGGTGCAGTTGAGGTAATGCAGAAATGTTTCCAGAGAGTCTTGTCCGTGGGTCCAGATCAAGAAAATATTATCAATATAGCAAAGTCAGGTAAAAGGTTTGAGAGGTGTGAAGTTGAGGTATTGGGTCTCCAGGCGTCCCATTGAAAAGGTTGGCATAGGAAAGGGCCATCCATCTTTGATTTGCAGGAAATTGTGGTTCTCAAAAGTGAAGTTGTTCATGGTGAGTACAAACTGGGCTAGCTGAAGCAAAAATGGTGTGCTGGGTTTGCGATGATTGGGGAGTGTGTCGAGTAAGTGTTCGAGGGCAGCGAGGCCATGGGTGTGAGGAATGTTGGTATACAGTGACGTCACGTCGACTGTAACTAAGATGGTGTCAGGTGGGAGAGGATCAGAGATAGCATGTATTGTGGAGAGGAAGTAGTTGGTATCCTTGATGTAGGAAGGAAGGAAGGGCCTGGACAAACGGTTTGAGATTGGTCAAGGAAGGCGGAGATTCTTTCAGTGGGAGAGCCAATACTGGAAACTATTGGTCGGCCGGGATTACCAGGTTAATGGGTTTTGGGAAGTAGGCAAAATTTAGGTGTTCTGGAATTGTCAGGACAGAGTGTTGAGACAGTGGAACGCGACAGCCCCTCATGGGGTCCATGCGCTTGGAGGTAGGTGCGGATCCTATTAATGAAGGATTGGGTGGAATCTTCCTCGAAGGGACGGTAAAATGCAGGATCAGAAAGTTGAGGGCTTCGGATTTGGTGGTCAGAGTAATTCATGACTACCGTGGTGGATCCCTTGTCATCCGGTCGGGTAATGATGGTAGGATCAGAACGAAGATTGGAGATCTCTCTTCGTTCTGCGATGGTGAGGTTGTGATGTGATAGGAACGTGTCAGTAAAGCCTGGGTTAGCAATTTGTTAGGAGAGGAAGGGAATGTACAGTTCGACAGGGTGGTTTGGAGGGAGGGCTTTACTAGAGGGAGAAAGGAATTTGTGGAGGCTGGGATGAATCTGTGTCAGAGGTTCTGGTCTGAGAGGTGTCAGGATGAGTGGACCAGTGGTAACGGGCAAAGGCGACTAAATCATTAAGTAGGTTGGCTTGTTCAATATGGCGGGAAGGAGAGAAGGAAAGGCCGTACGAAAGGACTTTGTGTTCGGTATGTGAAAGTGTGCGGGAAGATAGGTTGAGAACTGACTGCGGGCGTTTAGGATGTTTTGGTTGGTTTAAGGTGGCGGGTTCACTTACGTGGTTACTTTTGAAACTCAGAGGGGCAAAGGTTAAGTTGCTTCGGCAATTGCTAAGAGAGGTCGGATCAGGACAACTAATTAAAGGGGTGGTCAGTCCGAGTAGAGGGGGAGGAGTGGAGGGTGAAGGGAGAGGCAAAGGAAGAGAGAAGCCTTGAGAGAGGGCAGAAAGACAAAGTCGAGAAAGTTTGGAAAGGTGCTTGGATCTCAGGTTAAGCAAGAGACAGGAAGCATCAGTTAGGGTTTCGTATGTGTTCGAGATGTGGGGAAATGGTAAGGAAAGGAAGATTTTGATGAGAGATTGAAGTTCTATGGAGAGTTCTAAGGCTTGGTGAAAAAGTAAAGAGAGTGCTAGGGTGGTCAGATTAACACAGGTGTATCTGCAGAAGAAGAAAAGCTTGTGTCGATCGGATGGCGAGAAACCGGAGAGGGGGGTTTTGGGAGTTAGGCCTTTAGGTGTAAGTCCTAGGTGAAGGCAGGTTTGCAAAAATGCAATATGTGAGGGAAAGCGGGAAAACTTAAGTGTACCGTTGCGGAAACGGGTAATCCAGAACAGAAGAGGGTTGGAGGACATAGTACCAGTAGGGGTGCAGAAAGTCAAGTAAAGCCGAAAAACAGGGAGTTCTGGTATCTACGGTTAACGGAAATCACAGGTCTGACCTATAAAATACATCGGCGAACACAAATTCAAATAAAAAGAGCAGATAAGACTAGAGCAGACATGTTCTATTATAGGTATGGTGATCATATTTTCTGTCAAAATTCGGGACAGGTCTTATGCGATCTAAAGATCTCCCCCTTCTTTTTTGAGGATGGTTTGAGTGGCAATCAAAGAAAAAATATTCAGGCATAAATTTATCTAAAAGTTGCGTTTTATTAAAAACTACTTCCTCTTTAAAAAATTAAATTAAAATTGTACAGTTTTAATTTAATTTCCGGGTTAAGTTATTATATCTAAGCTATTATTAATTAGTTCATCATTGATTAACACCCAAGAGCACTACAGTGAAACAATTATAAAATTTACTTCAAATGTCCCTATTAAGTTAAACTATATCGCACTTTTTTTTTTTTTTTTTTTTTTTTTAAGAAAATTCGGGACTTTTATTATTTTTTCCGGACTACCTTAAAAACTATTGAAAGGAATGGTCATTTTGCCATACTCACTCACTCACTCACACTCACTCACTCACTCACTCACTCACTCACTC
>JAGDQP010000283.1:121443-135252 GCA_022664845.1 Lepisma saccharinum
CATACATACATACATACATACATACATACATACATACATACATACATTCAATCAGGTACGGGGCTTCCTGGAGAAATAAGAGGGTACAGTATCACAGAGGAAATAATAATAATAATGATAGTAAAGATGAAGGGGAGAACCAAGAAGAGAAAGGAAGAAAAAGAAGACACTGCGCTGCAGGGAGTTAGAAGCAGTTGAGGTTGGGTTCATGGTTGGCGGAAAAGATAGAGATGTACGTCTACTCCCATCTCTTTCTAACTGGAAGGTGAGTCAGAGTTCAGGATTCTGACTCGAAAGGTTTCGTGAAAGGTGCAACCGAGAAAAGAAGTGTGTTCATGTATGGGCAGGTGCGGAAGTTGAGATTTGAAGGAGTAGCGATGGTTGTTGATGCGGTATGTTAGAGGAGTTTAGGTTTCGCCAACGTAGAAGGCGGAACATAGGTTACAGAGTAGGAGATAGACGAGGTTGGAAGATATGCAACTGCAACTCCCGTAGCAGAATAGTGGCTTCTTGGAGCGGCTTGACGCCTTTTATTCTGTCCAGGTTCGCTGACTGCACTTCCAGACGTCGTTTGCATCCTCGGCCGTCTTCGGTTGCTGTTGTCGGTTCTCTCCGTTTTCCACTATCTATTTACAAATAGAAGCACGTGTTTTTGCACATACTACGTTGCATAATCTATGACACTTTACTATATTGTTGAAAATTTGGACACGGCTATTAATGAAGCACAGCTTTCAGAACGAAAGCTGTTGCAACTTGGTTCCGATGGCCCAAACTTGAAAACATTGAAAACATTATAAATTTGTAAGCATCAAAGAACAGAAATAAGCCACTAGTGAAAATTGTAACTGGTAATATACATGTGCTTATAATTCTTTTAGAAAAATACTAGAACAACTTGGTGAAGCGCGCGCGCGCGAGAGGTGCACTTATTATATGCGTGCTCAGCTTTTTTGATTGTTTACTATCTCGTCAAGATAGGTTTTCAAAGATTATTCAAAGTGAAGATATTTCTACAGGTTTCTGAAGCATGTCTCATCACAATGGCTGACCCTGGCGAAAGAATCCTTTAATAGATAACTTAGAAGAGTAACAGAAGGGAAAGGTAAAAGGATTGACAACTACCTAAGCACTGAGAGCAGAACCTTTTGTTTGTGATAAGTGCAAAATCTTCTCAAGATTCATTGGTTTCTTTCAAAAGGATGAATCTCTTATCAATCTTCTCTCTGTAGAAGGATAGTCAGAATTTTGATTAACAGATCTTGTAAGCTTCAAGCTGTGGAATAAAAATAGAACTAGATGTGTCGGTCTTCAATAAGAAAAATTTGCGTCGTGCATATAAAATAATGTGCTCTGATGAAATACCTTTAGCTGTGTCAAAGGTCCTGGGAAGCAAAAGCGGTTATTTAAATCAAGTATGTTGAAGTATTTCTCTTGCCTGCAACCAAGAAATCGTGTAAACATTAGTCGGCAAGGAGGATGTTGTGAAGATGTCAAAATTTCCTTTAAACATTCCTACCTACACTGCAAGGTTGCACGAATTGAGGGTCATGGCAACCAAATAGATAGATTGTTAATTGTATAATGTTTTTCTATTTTAAAAGATTTTGAAAAAGCTGATTGTTGTTTTGAATTTTAAATCCGTTAATTGTTTTAAGTCTGATTGAACGTTTTATAATATTGATTGTTTGTAATGTGATGAAATACGTGTTTTAGATTGGTGAATATCGAAGTTTGTCTTGACATAGTGTCATATCTATTTAGTGAATGTGTACTTGAGGTCTTCAATATGCAAGAGTTGATTATGTGAAATAAATATTGTTTTTTGGATGATCAATATATCTGAAAAGGATCTGAGAGATCAATATATCTTAAAAGGATCTGAGACTCTTAATGTTCGAATAGTTTATGTATAGAGATATAGTATAACTTGATAGTAGTCTTCGTTGTAATTTAACCCTGCATTTTTAGTGGCGCACACGTTCGAATAAAGACAATAAAAATATTTCATGTTAATATCGTCTGATCAGTGGGGAATGTTCCCTCGTAAGTATACCATAAATGAAATGCTCTTATTTGCTTGAGACACTCTTTAATCTCGGGTCGCAGTAGAATGGATTCTTTTTTTGTATTTGCAAGAAATGATGAGCTTCCAAAATTTTTCTGAAGAGATGTATGACATGGCATATTACTCCAGTAGGGCAATGGATTTGCCTACTCATTGTGGGCTACGGCTAGCTTTTCGTACAATATTAACTGTAGTACGAACCTGAGAACGTTAAAAAGGGTCTGAAAAGCTACAATATAGCGTCCTATATCGCTGTCGAAAACAAAAATAAGGTTTAAAACATTATATTTAATATATAAATTTCCTCTGTTGAATGTTAACTACAATGCTTATATAAGTTCTTGTTGATTACAAACAGCTACGCCTCTACGTATTTATATTACAATTCTTTCAATACTATTTTGTTTACAGTTTAACACTTCATAAATAGTTATTCAAATATTAAAACAATTACTTTCTAAACAAAATTGACTTCAAATTAATACAATAAAAAACATTTCACCATTTGAACTATGCGCATGTTTAAACTAACGCCATCTATCGTTCTACTTGGCTACTGCTCGAAACATGCATAATTTCCCCATCCGAGTGACGTCATACTTCCTAACCACGAAATGGCCGACATGTGCATAAATAATCAGTTTAAGTGTGAAATATATAAAAATACATTAGCAAAACAGATTTCATTGACAATCTGGCCATAACAAAATATATGGTGAACAAGTAAATGAAATTGTGGCACGATTTGACTTTCATCACTGTTGTCAAAATCTATTTCAGTCCGTGAATGAATATGTGGGTGACATGAAACGCAGAAGGAATCACTGATGGGTCTTTCGCGGATATGATGATTCGTGATCAGTTGGTTTTCGGTGTAATGAACGAAAATATTAGACGAAGGTTGTTATCGGAACTTGCGTTGACATTGGATAAGGCAATAGAAATAGCAGTGAGCTTCGAACAAGCAGAAAGAGACGCTTTATCTTTGACTTCTAAACTGAATCAGTCGGAACGAATTCAACAAGTTCAACGTCAGGAATATCAAAGTTTTAGATCTTCTCAACAAGTTCGGGCTACTGCGGAAGAGTCACGTCAACGATGCTTGGGTACGCATGAATTGAGGAAATGTCCAGCTTTTAATGCAAGGTGTCTGCATTGCGAACAATTGGACATTATCGTAGAGCCGGAGTTTGTCAGTCCACTGGTAAAGTAAATAAAGCAGAGATACAAGAAATATCGGAAGTAAATCAGGAAGAAACGAACCATATTTCTGTAGGAATAAATAATTTGGCGGTAGACGATTTGTTGTTACCCGACACATTAGATATGAAGGTTGAAGGTTGAAGGTTTCGTACGTAGACATAAATTTACAATGAGTGAGCCAGGAAGGATAAATGCATTACAACTGCTTAATGGTACTTTGGTAAAGGTATTAGAAATGGTACATATCATGACAAGTTTTCAACAGGTTAAATATAAAATGAAGTTTGTAGTAATTCTGGGTGATGAGGAATATGTATTAATAGGTAGAGAAGGGCTCAATATTTTGTCGCCAGGTTGGCATAAGCAGTTATATAGGCAAGTTTTTATCAACTTGCCTATATCCTAAATATCAAGTTTTTATCAACAAAAGATCGAAGTGGTTAGCACTGCTGTTCCAAATCCAGGACCTTCTTGTTCCACTGAAGAGGTGGCCGTGACTAAGAAGACAGTAGTGGCTTCAGAAGAATTGATCACAAATAAACAAAAAAGCTAATGTCATGAAGTCATTTCTAGAGTCCGTAACTAAAGCTGAAGTTCTATTGAAATGGGACTATGATACCAATTTTAAGGGTATATGTATTTATTCATTATATTAGGTGTCGGAATATTAAAATCATTATTTGTATCGTTAAGGTATATGCACCACACAGTCAGTACACAGTCATGTAAAGAATTTCATTAATTCGTTGACAAAGGCCTGGCAAGTGTGTTTCCCTCTGACGTACATGCAAGCTGATGACCGAAGCAAACAATAGCTGAACGTCCCGGATTGATTCACACTTTTGGAAAGAGCCAGGAGAATGAACCAAAGCAGGAAGGTAAGAAAGCAACGTTCGCGGAATTTGGAAATGAGAAGACGTGAGGTGACGAGACGAGTGGATTGAGAGGAGGAGAAAAAAAGAGGATTCGGATTTTGAGACTGATCGCGTAAGCACCAAGTTTGAAGAGTGGGAAAGTGTACGACAACCGAGACTCGAATACGCGTGTCTCGTTTGAGACGATGGAACGATCATCAGTTTGCAAGTAAGTTCCAAGTCAATCTGTACTTTCTAAAGGGTCACATAATTGCCAGAAGTCTCTCAAAAATTATTTTGACGTAATTTAATGTAAATTTCAGTTTAATGAATTTAGATACAAGTTTGTATAACGAAATATAAATTAATAATTAAACTGAGTTTGGCAACATTACACGAATATACGAAATCAAAATGTTTTATTTTATTAGACCAATGCCATACATATTAAGTAAGCAAACAAGTAATGTGGCTCTATTTCGACAGTAGTCAGTTCGGCGGCCTGGATCGACACAGGTACCGCTTCGCCCTTACACTGTTCAGCTCTGAAGCCGATCAGACAAATAGACGCATTTTAAGCCGACGAAACGAGGACTACAAGACTATGGTCTTTGCAGGCATTAATGGAACACCTGTCATACCGGTCTGCTTCCCGACTCGCCACACATTTCAAGCTGATGTTCCCTGATAGCGAAATTTGTAGTAAGATGCAATTACAACGTACAAAATTAGCCCATTGTTCATGGGCTTGGGCCACTTTTAAAAGTTATTTCTTCAATGGACTAGAAATTGCAGGAACATTCAACGTCTGCAGGCATTTGGTAAGTTTTAAGAGTGGCGTCTTAGGTTTAGACCTGAAAAAAATTGTTCAAATTTCGATGGATGGCCCACATGTTAATTTCAAGTTTTTAAGTGATTTGTAAAAAGATCTTTCAAGTTCACCTTCAGTCCTCCTTGATATTGGAAGTTGTGAGCTGCATACTATGAATTGTGTTTTCAAAGCTGCCATGCAAGCAATGGGCTGGAAATTAGAAGAATATCTTAGGACTTCTTATAATTTATTAAAGACGTTCCAGCTCATTGAGCAGATTACATAAGATTCATAGGGTGTTCTATGTTTCCGAAGAAATGTTACAGCATTAGATGGACGGAAAATGCAGAGGTTGCTTTCCGGGTTATAGAAATATTGCTCAACGTAAAGAAATACGTGCAGCGGGCTGTTGACGAGAGGAAAGTACCACAATGCAAAGCTGTTGTACTGTTAGAAATTTGATAAATGTCAATCTTGGTGCAAAACTAGGCTTTTTCACAACATTAGCAAAGACTGTTGAACCCTTCATACGCTAATTTCAGGGAGATGCTCCCTGAGCTCCTTTCTTTACAACTCCTTCCATGTCCTTGTGTTGTCTGTTGCTGGTCGTTTTGTGAAAGATGATGCTTTGGAAGACAAGCCAATATATATATATATATTTTTTTTTTTTGCTCAGTTTCCCGGGCTTTTAGGCCAATTGCCTGAAAGAAAAAATCGGCCGGGTATCATCATAGCAATTTTTTTCCTTTATTTTAATGAATGCAATTTTACTGGTACAAAAACATTACAAAGGACGAGGACGAGGGACGAGGAGGGGTAGGACATAAAAGAAAACAGACATAAACTACACTACAAACATAACAAGAAAAAAAAAATAACAAGGGACTTGAGTATATGTTTGTGTTCTAATCCTTTTCTATAGAAACCCTGTCCAAGATAACTACTAATACTAGGTTGTAATAGGTGTTGTGTAACTAAATTTGACTATAATGGCTGTTATTATAAAATTTATTTAGAGGCACACAGCTTTTTATTTATTTATATTGTTATTTGTATATAATTGTGATCGTTATTTCAATGTGAGGTAAAGCATCCTTAGTTTGGGTGGTGATGGTACCAATTTCCGGCATTTCACCCGCTTGCGGCGCGACGGAGACTCAGAGTACTCAATGCCCCCGCCGTGACAGATTTTCCGACCGCAGGCTCTGCACCCGAGTAAGTTCCATGATTGATTAATTACTGATGAATTCTTCTTCAAAATAATATGATAGGAATGAAATATTGAAATGAAATTGAAAATTAGTTTGAGAGTTCAGAAAAGGAAGAAGAGATAAGAAAATTGAAGTTCCACCTGTGTGAATTCTTCTAAGTTGTTTGTGAATATTGATAAGAATCATTAGTAGGATGAAAAACCATAACTATGTGGATGACAAATAAAAGGAGCCAATATTGAAGATTGATTTCCTGAACAATGAAAACTTAAAAGAATATAAATTTGTAAGCACTGGCTACACAACAAAGGATGCTTTACGAAAAGCCAGTTCTGTGTCTGAAAGGGAGATTCTTGAATTTCGAAAAGATTGTCGTACAGGATGTCAGAAATTTGTAGTGAAAGTAATTGAGAGATCACCTCTGAAATCCAATCTGACAAGAGCAATTTCGTTTCTGGATTCAAGCGTGTTTATGGATGACAAGCTAGATGGCTGACTTTATTAAATTTCTGCTAATTCTGTCGCATGGGAATGCTAGTGTGGAAAGGGGATCTTTCTATCAACAAAGAATGTTTGATTGAAAATCAAAGAGGGTAGAGTTTAATTGCACTCAGGAGGGTGCATGATACAATTTCAGCTGTTGGTGGTATTGATAAGTTTCAAATTACAAAGAAAGTTGTCCATGCTGCCCGCAATGCTCATGGAGTATTTGTTGAATCCCTGAAGAACCTAAAAGAGGAAGAGAAGAAATAGCAGAAGAGAAACGCCTTCAAGGATAAGGTTGTTGAACTCGAGGCTGATGTTTAGGAGAAGCTGTCTGCAATTGATGGTGAAATCAATGATTTGAAGTCCTAAAACATTCCAATAAATGTGTTTACCGTTTGTTAATTACCGTAGTTTTTTTTTTTTTTTTTTTTTAACGCAGGTACGTGGTTAAAATTAGGCTATTTACCTTCTGTAGTGTTCTTATTCTTTTAGTGACTCCATGTTCTTAATAATGTTTCTCTGCTTTACATAACAATTCACCTTACAGCTTTGTGGCGAGTTTAGCTTCAAAAGACGAATATTCTCATTTTGGGTCTTTTCTAGAAAACCGGGAATTTTGAAATCAAAAAAGAGTAGCCATGTGCCTTTTAATGTTATTATTCATGTAGAATGTGTAATTTACTATATATATAGAAAACTTACAACGTACAAGTACCTGATTAGGCACATAATATAATATATTCCTTTAAAATATACACTAGCATGTGCTGAGAATCCTCATTTCAAGAATGGACATTTCCGGTAGTATTTTTTTATTGCAATAAAAAAAATCTTCTACTGAAGCAAACTTCGGAAAACACTTCCTTTGTGTTATATTTATCAAGCGATATTAAGTCTTGTTTCCAAATAATCCCACTCATGGGCTGAATCGAGGGTCGCCACATTACGACGTAAGCAGTCAGCAGACTGCTTCTTATTGAACTACGGGTTTGTTACTACTTGGTTTGTATTGCTAATAACCGATAACAAAAATAGATGGAAAGAAATTGTATGTGTGGTGCATAATTCCTTTTGTTCATTAACATGTCAATAAGATTTCTTAAAGCATTTGTTACCCTGCCGAGAAATGAAAAGCGAAAATGGGTTTGGCTGCGTGCAGTGCGAAGGTATGTAAACAACACCGCTGTGTGACTTTCCGTCGCCCGTATTCAGTATTTATTGTATCTAGGTTTAAATTTGAATCATCCTTGAAGCGTATTAACCATCGTAATAAACCTGGCTTCATAGCTCATATTTGAACCGAATTTAAAAAAGTTTGGCGATCGATTCAAGGTATCTTTCTCGGTACACTCGCATTACTTCATGAAGTTACTAGTATATACGCTGGCACAACACATTTCAATAAATTTAAGCACACAAACCAAATTACAGATAATGGATAGGACTGACATGAGAAATATGCACTATCCCAATTTGAGATGCATTTATCACTATTGGATCTATTTGATGTAAACTTCGCGTCTTGTGTTTCCTCCTGCAGTGAGTCTCGTGGCACTGCCCTCTGTTAGTGATCTGTTAAACTATATCGAGGACTTCGAACGGCGAAACGTTGGTGTGAATGTATTGAATATAGTTTTAACCTATAGAAAAAATGCGAGAAACAAAAAATTAAATTACGTAATACTATTGGAAGGTATAAAAGGCTAAAAAAAACTACGCCCTAATTACTTACGCCACGATGACAACACGTCAAAACCAACATATAATAGTGATAAGAAGAGCATTGCAAATTGAAACAGTGCCGTGGCATTCATTTCAGTCATTTTTGTTATTAAAAATAGGTATTTGGCGTTTTAACGTATTCAGGTGTGTTGTGGCATGGTATATATTATTTCGTTAATTGATGATGTGAATGTTCTAAGTTTTTTTCTTCTTCAAACTTCCGAGTAATAAAGTGATAAGTAGGTAGCGATTGAACTACTATAAATTAATTACGTCAAACTAATCAGAAAATGAGTTTCATTGTATCACGTAGGAGATGGAATTCCTCAGTATTTCATGCTATATTTCTACGTAACAGGAAACCGTAAAGATGAAATTTCAAACACATGATATATTTTTTAATCTGATTTACAGAATTAAATTGTTAAATATATAATGTACGGTGAAAATGGAAATGCTCATTGAGATTTATTCATTTTTCATTTGGAAACCTGAAGAATATACATAAACTATTCTGCGTTACTGGTTTGTTTATACGTGTCAGTAAGCTTCCAAGGTCTTCACGGATAAAGAACAAAAAGTCCAAATTTTTGTCCTGTTGAACACAAAGGACATGGTCAGCGATAGAAAACATGTAAAGATGAGACCTCGGGATGGCCGAGAGGTTAGAGCGCTCGCTTTCTGTGTGCGTGGTAATGGGTTCAAATTCCGTCGGGGTCTATTGAACGAAGCGGTTCGGAACGCGCAGAAAGCGAGCGCGCTAGGCCCTTGGTCATCCCGGGATCTCACAAATGAAGTGTACTTGAACCTATTCTCTTCACCGTTTATATGAATGGTCTTCTGGGAACTCTCTCACAAATATTATACACTGACGGAGAATAAAATTCTAACTCAGAGGAGGATTTAATGAATCTTGGACAACTCAAGGAATGTAATGCTATGTAATACTACGGAATGTAGTACTGTACATAATATATTACAATGGGACAAGATCAGAACTCTTGGGATGCGCGCACATACGGAATATATATGCAATACATGCGGATCCAGTTGATATGTGTGGAGCTGTTCGTTAAGTGTTAATTGCCTTGAAGAAGGCAGTTAATTCGAAGAGAAATTCATTACTTTTTTTTTACCGTCATTCTATCTCTTTCATACATCTGTCGATTTGTTCCGTTTAAAGATTTGAATCCTTTCGCTCTCTATTTCCAAGACGAGTTTTTTACATAATAATTTTGTTGTTTGTAATAGCTCATGGTCGTGATACATTATGATCTTGATTTGGAGCAGTATGATCTTAGGATTTTTTCTTTAGAAGAAAAGAATATTTGTTAAGCTGATATCTTCGTATGAGTTATACCATTTAAAATGTGAACTCATCCTATTCCTCAAGGGATCGAACCTTGGATCACTTGAGTTTAAAACACGTTGGATGCAGCAACTTAGCAATCAACTTCTGGTCCTGTTCTGTTAAGTAGGTACAGGTACTTTGTACTTTATTATGTTTCAACTATAAAAATGACTATTTTACATGTCATTTACTTTATTTAGATGAACGACCTTGACAAGGACTGCATCCAGATACTGTCAGCTTTTCGAGATATTCCTGTTGATAGGATGTCCGATATTGTACGGCAATGGAAATTCGACAACGATACAGCTACGTATTTGCTATTACTTCACAAGAAAACCCACGGACGATCATTGTGTTTGGTTAGTGTGGTTCAACCTCAGAGAGAGAGACTGGTAAGAAATATTTAATATTGCATGATTATATATTTTACTTCCTAGGTACGTTAATTTGAGGATAAATTCATTACTGTTTTATATTGACTAAGGGTTATGGAAAGGAGTTGGACAGAACAATGGGCAATATGAGTAAAGTGAACTATGATTAAATTGCTGTTTTAAAGGATTATTTCTTTTTCTTGCTCCTTTCTCTTCGAGGTGCGCTGTTTTTAGTAGATAAAATGGTTTCTATTGAGTATTCAAAGATATGAGAGTTAATAACCATGTATTGAGTGAAAACTTAAATATTGTTCTATTGACAAGTATGCATGTTAGTTGGAACATTGTTGTATAGTTAGAAATATGTCTCTCCAAGGTTCTGGGTTCGAATCTTAGCTGGGGCATATGTTTGTGCATTTAAGACTTAACATCTAATGACATCGTGACGGGCCAGAGTCTATATATAGTTACTAAATTGGCCCACTAAAACAAACTTTACAAAGGTTTTATTTTTTTTTCAAATATGTGTGATGTGTTATAACACAATTATTTACTTGAACGTTATATTACTTTGGATGAATTGTATTTTGATCCTACACCTATAACTTTTGAAAGTGGTGTACGCACTAAGATTTAAAATAAAAACTCTGCTAATTTAAACAAGTTTTTTTTTGTATAGTAGAACTAACAAAGTAAGCTTCCTTTTACATTATTAAAAAATATTGAACTAGATTTATGGACATTTCATATCTTTTCAATACATCTATATTAATCAGAATCACCATATCAGATTTTGATGAACTTCAGATCACAAGTATACTGTATTGAGAAGCTTTTCCTGTTGTGTCAGTAATAGTTCCAGAGTAATGGCGCCTTCATTCTGACCTTTTCCAGTTGCAAAGTACTCTTGGTTAACAAAATCAATTGTAAATCGGGACCTAATTGACTTAGAAGAATGAATCTGTTATTTCACAGCTATAGGACAAGACTTTCCAAAGATATGCAACCTTTAGTACAAAATAAAAATTTGACTTTGATATTGAAATATTTATTCCCTTGACCTTAGGAATAGAAAAAAACAATAAAAAAAAAACTCTTTGAAGACTTTTCTTAAAGAATTCGTATTAAAAAATAATAATGTTTATGCATGACAAAAAAGAAAAGCATAGGACGCGCTCTTATACACTAGCACTGTAGAAATTCTTGAATTGGCGCGCCGCCGTATGCTTTCCTTTGTAAGTCATGTATAAATAAAATTATTTTTTACTTTTTAGTACAAATTGTTTAAGGAAAGTGTATATAAAGTTTTTTTTTTAAATTTTTTTCCGACTTATTTTGGTGTTCGGATACTTTTCCTCAAGCTACTGTTTTGTGACCCAAATCCTAAAGTGCTCTGCAACCAGTCCAACGCAACATCGTTGGAGGCTAGTATTTATTTTAGGATAAAGAAGTCCATATTAAAAAATATTATAATATGCTTTTAAAATATATAGACACATATGAAAGTAACAGTGGAATATTGTATTGTCCGCCGACTAACGTCACTGTGCAAAATTTCATTGTATGACGTCGGGAAATGAGTTAACGTTGAAAGATTTAAAGACACCACGAACCATTGTAAACTAAACAGAAGTCTGAAAAAGAAAGTCACCGACATTCTGGAACAAAAATCGAGTCAGCAGACATAATCATTCAAGTAAATATCTGACATAACTGTGGTAGTTCCAAAGGGTAGGAAAACAAAATAAGTACGGTACCTGATAGAGGACGAGAAATGCAATTTACTCAAGAGCTCGAGTAGTAGAATAAATTACAGGCATATTTGCTAACATTGTGAAAATTACATAGCGAAGAAAATTCTTCCATTATGTTACTACTTTTGCTAAATTTGTATTTAAAAAAGATTACTTATGGATTGTTTTCTGCAGTAAGTTACTTATACATGCAAGGTTTGTCTTCTTTATATTCTACACGGTGCTCATCTCCTTTTATTCGTCTATTGGAAAAGACTCCTCTAAAAGTTTAACATTGAAAAGCACATTCCAAGAAAGATGGTCATTTATACTGTATTTTGGTATCAATATGTTTCATACCTCTCCACGTTTCAATTTTGAACCAGTCTCGAGTGGTTCCAGTTTGAAAACTGTGCCAAATTGAAGGCACCATTACTCTGTAATTACAAGTGGTAGCACGGAAAAAAATGTTTTTAATTTCTAATCAAAGTATACATGTGTACCAAGTTTCTTCACATTTGAATGACCCTCAATTGTGTTGAAATGACATGGAATGTTTCTTATATAGGTTTAAAACTTGAATACTCAAAATAACGAAATATCCATTTTCGCACGACTCTGACTCGAGAATTCGATAATTCAACTAAAGCTTAGTATAAAGCCCAATTTTGCATCACTATGGAAACAACCCTTAAATATTAGGTCGTTTAGCAAAGTTATGTAATACAGCTACCGAGATGGAATTATGAGGAGAGACTGCTTTGCAGGTGAGTGGCATCGCATGTTCGTTTGTTGACCACGCACTGCCTCGGATATGAACCTCTTTAGTATTAAATCCCATCCACTACTTGCTCAGTTAGTACGAAAATTGCAAGTCAATTCATCCTTTGTTGTGCATTAAATATGAGTTACATAAAACAATGTGCTAGTTTTATGTAAAACGAGTTATGTAAAAACGAGTATGTAAAATGAAATATGAGTTTCAATTAAATAGAAACTGTTGTGTCTGAGTGAACCAAACATTTTGATTCAGAATTCGGTATCAAGATGCTGGATGTATGAAAGCGTATCAGTAGTTTATTTTGTTTTTCCTCTTTTTTTTAAAAGCTAGACTTCGATACAAGTCATGTTATAAACTGAATCTCGGCTAAAAGATAAATATAAACACACGGAGAACGAGTGTATTAACAAAAGTACTGCCTTAATGTATTAATTATAGATGTCCTATTAATTGAAAAGCCACTTCTGCGGAAGCGCTTTTCGCTCTCTACATGAAGGCTTCTTCAGCGTAATTACAATTTATTATGCAAGAAGTATTTTCGTATATATATGTGTAATTTGAAAATGTTAATGAAGCGTGAACAGCTGAAAATGTTATTGAAGTATGAACAGTACGAATATGTTAAAAGCAGGATGTAACCATTGGGTATAGGATGCAGTGTGTACAAGTAGGTACAAAGCATCCACCAACATCACCCGTACCTTTCTGCAGCAATTAACTAGGGCAGGGGTCTCCAACCTGCGGCCTGCATAGCGATTTCGACTGGCCCAAAACAAATCCAACATTAGTTATTATATTCGTCATTGACTGAAAGAAAGTAATTTAAAACACAAAAAGTAATTTTGTCCTTGAATATTATACAGACGTATCCCAAGTAACCTGCTTCGTTGGGCCAATGTATATTATTATGTCTTCAACATTGTTTTATAGTGGGTTGGATTTCCAACGAAGGCTCAACCATAGAAACACCAGATAAGCCAATATGTGGCCTAATGTGAAAAATCTAACGAAAGGCCAACGTGACGAATAACGTGTTCGTGGTTGGTAACATTTTGGGCATAAATACAACGTAGTGCCAACCGTAAATAATAAGTTAAAGGTAAAATAAAATAATGGCTGAGCAAAGCACTACAATTTATTTTAAAAAATTAAAATTTTTTGTAAACGTTTTCGCCGACTACCAAAACACTCGGCTTCCTCAGACACACACTA
>JAGDQP010000283.1:135652-165587 GCA_022664845.1 Lepisma saccharinum
GTCTGAGGAAGCCGAGTGTTTTGGTAGTCGGCGAAAACGTTTACAAAAAATTTTAATTTTTTAAAATAAATTGTAGTGCTTTGCTCAGCCATTATTTTATTTACCTTTGGTATATAAAAGCAAAGCTTTCGTATGGAGAATATAATAAGTTAAAATATACATTGGCCCAATGTTTGTTTCTGTAACCAAAAACCAAAATACGGATGGTATAATTTCGCTTCCAGTTGAGGAAAATATTAAATGGCTTTTGAACACTGATTATCTAATTACGGTTCGTAATTTGTAGCAAGAAAGTGGCTGTCATTACAACATTTGCATAGGCATCAATACTGACAGACGCACATACAGAAAATGTTTTGTTAAAAAAAAAGCTCCATTGGATACGGAGCATTTTTTAAATGAAATTATTACGTGCAGTAATTATGTATTTTCTTGTGCATATGTAGTTACATATTTTCTAGTAGCAGGCTTTTGTATGTTCATAGTGCAACGAACATAGAAGCAGTTTAACATTAGACGTGCGTCTTCGCTTAGCACTGTTCATTCACTGCGCAAGTTGGGTTAATAAGATCATTCAGCGTTGGACATTAGGTCACCATTCATTTCCAACCAAACTATAAATAGGTCACCGTTCATTTCCAACCAAATGATAAGGTACATAAAGGCCTCCTTAGCAGCACGAGGATGTCGACCCATTACTGAGCCAATAACTGATATCAGTCATAGTTGGCCGTTCTGAGTAAACATCGATTGACAATAGTGTTGTACGATATTTTGAAATTCAGTGCCATTCTTGAAACTTAAGAAACGTGTTTCAACCAGAAAACGTGGAAACAACTTCGCAGGTTATAATATCAAGTTTAGAGAAATATCACTCTATGAAGATGCCATTTCGCAATATCAATCAACACTGGCTGACATCGTTTCGAAGAGCGTCGTGTGTGTTCGAGAAAGTCTATGTAATTAAAAAATAACATGCAAAACTTCTATAAGCTCCCTGCTTGAAATCATTTTGTAATGAAAAGACTGTCACCAAATTCCATGTCTGAGTTAATGAAGTGCATAATTACCTTATTATTATTGAAGGTTGGTTCTGTAGCGTAGTGACTAGATAATAAGTCACAACGTTGCAGGTTCGATTCCAGCCGCAGACAAGGGGGAAAATTTTCAACTGGAAAAGAAGACGAGAGAGTCAAACGTGTAAGGAAATAAAGACAGGATGTAACCAAGATCAAGTTTTCTCTAAAACTGCTGCAAAAATATGCGTAATTCCGTTTACTAAAACAGTAAATTTCCTCAGTATGGAATTTGGTACCAGTTTGGTTGCATACAACTGAAAAATGACAGTTTGGCTAACGTTGAGTCACATACACATTGCATATACGCTGAACATCGCTTTTAGGGCCAACGTTATGTCTAACGTTATGGGCAACAGCCAAATAGTACGTAGGCCGAACCGTACTGAAAATCGTTAAATCATATAATCAGATATTCGTTGGTCCAACAAGAATTTGCTACTTGGGATACGCACTGTTTTGTATTATATTTGTTGTTACTAATACAATTTACAATATAATTAATATATGAAAAATTTTATATTACTTTTGAGTTGATCCTTTATAGTAAACCCTCGCTCTCTTCCTGCTTAGTCAATTTGGCCCGCTGCCAAAAAAGGTTGGAGACCCCTGCGAACTAAAGTAATGTACTGGATAATTTAAACTACAATGACCGGCACTGAATCCCTACGTAGGTCTTTACTTTAGAATAGAGTACAAGATGATCATACACACCACCAAACCTACCCTGAGGCATGAACAATGCCCCTTGTTGTATATAATAATTTAAATTGAAAATCTTGTGTTTTAAACCTCGCAGAACAAAAGGAAATAAGCTTGGAATCACTGTAAAGCACTATTAACTTAACTGGTGCTTTATTCAATAAGTGCACTACTGAGTAATTAACATGAAATAAATACACTACAACTCGTAACAATATTTTCATCCACATGAACCAAGTCAGGATACTGTTTACGTATTTTAGTACGTTAGGTAGATGCTCAAAATATCCAAATTAATCATTTGAGAAATATGAATGTAAGTAGTTGTTTATGAAGCAAAGTATAAACAAACCGTCGCTTATTTGAACTGATCCACCTTTAAACATTAACCAAAGTTCATATCTGGTAAAAGTTAAATGCATTTCGTTGTCCATGTTTTTAATGTTCATTTCAGAAACTACGACCACACTAACTACAATTATTAACGGGGAAATTCAATGTCAAAAGAGTTTATGCCTAAAACGTTTGACTCTTTAAGTTGATTTACTCGCAGTAAATATTTCATCCAATATTCTGTCATAATAATAGCGCAGCGAAATATCATAAATATGCTACGCGAAGTGAAGAAAACTGAATACTTCCCTTCTAATACAGAAATAAGTGTCTGCCACATTATATCGAAATACAGCAATCGTATGCTTCTATTAAACAGCGAACACGGAACAAGAACAAATTGGCAGAAAATTATGCTTGTTTCATATACGCGACACGGTTACGCGTATCGAACGCGTTACTAACATCAATAGCGAGTAAGAAAGAGAGAAAACGAAGTGAAATAACAAATTCACGAAACATATGCTCAAGTAAACTGAAAGTCAAGATGGCGGTATACAAAGAAGAGTCGCTAACTACCACCACTTTACAAACAATATAATAAATATTACATATAAATATATAAAATCCTATTCAATACGTTACCAGTCTTCAATCACTTTAGGAATATGCGCGCATGCACTTTGCTTTAAATATACAAATTCATTACAACGAGTAAGAAGTTAAGTAAGAGACGACTTGAACTCTTACCTATTTTTCGTTAACGGATGAGACTCAGCACGAAGTAGTTAAAGTAAGCACTAGGCGGCAGCACTAGCAGTGGCGCTAAAACAAAACCGCATCAATATGCTATTAAAGAGCGTTTACATAAAGTAAGGGCAAATTATCACAAGAAGAAGAGATTTTGTAAAGTGTATATTATGTAGAGATTTGTCTTCATTTGTTTACAACTGTTGTCAAGTCATAAGATATTGAACCACACGCAAGTGTACACAATTACTGAAAATTGTACACATGTTGTAGAATTATTTTACGTACATAGAAATTAACATGAAATAGTGTACTGAATATTGTAAACACGTCTGCTCGGGTGGATCAAACTTATTGTAAACAACTCCATTGGAATAATAATAATACTAATGAGTGTGAATTTCACTCGTGATTTGCTCATTAGGACCTTCGTTGGTCGAGGAGACGGGGCAGTGTTCCACCCGTAACTCAGTCTTTTGATTGCGGGACCGTACTCGAAAACCCAAGTTTCATCTCCGATGATCACTCGCTGTGGCTGCAGAAAGTCTCAAAACTTTATCACGTAACGCTACTCCAATCTCCTAAACATTTCACGCGCGACAAGATACACAAACTACTACGCACTTTGCTAACGATCTGACTGCTAAAAAGACGCGGACTCAACTGCCGACTGTCAAACTGGCTACTTGGGTTCCCCCTCCGGCAGCCTCAATTCCTGCTTTCCTTTGCTGGCCTTCGTGCGCTGCTCAAACTCATCATTCTGATTACTTTTGGGACAGACCGTGTGAGTCATTAGAATATGGAAACTAGGTTTGATCTTATAAAGAGTGGGGGTCATAACCCATTCTTGGTATATCTCACCACAAACAGCGTAATGCCTTCTTAATTGATACGATTTAAAAAAAAAAAAAATCGTAAAGCTTTTTAATTTTAAAGTTACGATAGCGATCTCCGTTAACGCTGCTCACTGTACACATGCTATTATATGGTGTTTGGACACATATTGTGAGAGAGGTAGTTCATGATATATTTCATGGTTAGAATTACGTCAGTTCTTTCAGTAACTTACTCCTCATTACTTTTATTCTTATGCCTCTTTTAATTTTTGTCTCTGTATTGCCTAGTGTTTCTTTTTCTTCTTTTTAATGCGGTATCCAATCACTCTTCGCATCTTGCATTTTATTATTTTTCTATTTACTTGATTGTGATGATAGTTTGCTTTTGGTGCTAGATCAGTGATATTATCTTTCAAAGATTTTCCGCCTGTGTGCCACCTTTGCTTTATAGGTCACATTAAAATGTTCTTTGTAGTTTTTTGTTTCATATGCTATAAATATGTTACATGTAGATTATAAATTATTACTAAATAGCTGTTTCTCTTATTGTTACAGTGTTGTGATATGACAAAGCATCATCCTGAAAGAAGTGAAAGAAATTTTATGGAAACTCATTTTACAAATAAGGATTCTTCTAAACCTGTTCATAGATCTTTGGAAGGAGGCCTAGATGATATCGACTTATTAAATATAGGGAGAAATAGTGCAGTCGAAACTGAAACACCTTTAAAGACCGTTGGTATGTAACTTGGGACTACTAATTTTACACGAGGAAGCAATGCAGTCAAAACTTGTCTGTCCTTCGTTTGGAACTTTTTCATCTATTAGTAAATCTGGCAAATACATTTTGGTGCCTTTTCAAGTGTAGACTATTATGTAACCGGGTATCAAAAAACTTATCAATTTCTCTAGATACGTTTTTATGCTACAGATGTTATATACCGTAAAGAAGTTATACCTAAGATTGTTTTATGACTCATGAGTGGGTTTCTATACAAAGTGGTATTGGAACTTGACCTGGCGATAGACATCTAGATCAAGGAAATTTAGAGGACAATTTTTCCCTGTCCCATTGTGAATTTTATCTTCTGGTGTACTGAATTTAGTTTTTATATTGAATCAGTTGAGTTTCGTGTTGATATAAAACAGCGTTCTTCCGCAAACTGTGGTCCGAGAGAGGGGGGGGGGGGGGGGGGGGTGTCCTCGAGGTCAGTTTCGTGGTCTTCCGAGTTCAGACTAGTTGAGCATTAGTCAAAAAAGACTAAAAAAATCCAGGTCAAGACAATTGCGCATCACACAGTATAGCTGAGAATCAGAAAGAATCATTCATTTGGATCCATAAGAATACAAATATTATTAAAAAGTTAGAGAATTATAGGCTTGCTCGTTCATGTGAGGATAAGCGCGCTCTTTCTTTGCACTATTCCTGATGGATAGATCTTTTGTGGGTGAAGTATACAAGAAAGCAGGAGTTTATACAAATTCCATTATAGAAATAAATGGTTTATAGACATTAAATATTATTTATAACCTCGAATCATAAAACAAACTATGTGTATTTTCTTCCGGTTATTTATTAATCCTAATATAAAATTAAGGGAATATTAATTGTGTTTGAAAAATATTAGGTGCGGTTATTAATTACTTACTTAGTTACCCTGTGGCTTACGAAACTCGCAAGTTCATCGCCGTAGTAACAAACGTTCGCCATTGGGTTCTATACTGTGCAGCATCAAGCCAGTTTTCATCACAAACACTTACTTCTCGAAGATCCCTTCTAATATTGTCCTCCCAACGTCGTCTAGGTCTTCCCAACGGTCTCTCTCCCTCCGGTTTTCAACCCAAGATTGAATATAATTTTCGTTTTTCTCCCATCCGAGCTACATGACCTACCCATCTTAGTCGTCATGATTTCATTATTCTTACAACATCGAGTGAGTCATACAGTCCGTGAAGTTCTTCATTATGCAGTCTCCTCCATTCCCCAGTCATCTCGTCCCGTATATCTTCCTCAAAACCTTATTTTTGAACACTCGTAATTTATGTTCATCTGCTAGGTCGTACTCCAACTTTCTCAACCATAAAGTATTACCGGCAGCATAACTGTTCTGTATATTTTCAATTTCAACTTTATTGATGTTAATCGCGAGGTTAAGAGTTTCTGGACTGAATACAAACATTCGTTGCCCGATTCTAAACGACTTTTTATTTCTTCCTTCACCTCGTTTTTGCTACTTACATGCTCCCAAGTATTTAAATTTGTTTACTTTCTCTGTTCTCATTCTTAATTGTTGTGTATCTATTTCCGTTATTTCCTGTGTTTCGGCTTATCATGTATTTCGTTTTATCTAGATTTACCTCTAGACCTATCTCATCGCACACTTCTACTAAGACATCGGTATTACTTTGTAGAGCCTCTATATCTTCTTCTATTAAATCTATTTCATCCGTGTACACGAACAGTTGATTCAAGCCATTCAAAGTTAGTCACCTTTTGTCCTCTTTTATTTTTAATATTGCATATTCTTAAGCAAAATTAATCAGTAGTGGTGACAAGGCATCACCTTGCCCCAATCCGTTGCGAATCTTGAAACTGTCTGACATTACCTACCCGTACTCTAGTTATAGGGTCACTGAGACACATCCTCACAAGTTGAACAAGTTTCTTCGGAATTCAAAATTTAGCAGGATATTGTATAGCTTTTTTCTTTTAATAGTATCATATGCGTACTTAAAATCAATGAATAGCTAGTGAACTGTCCCATTGTATTCCCATTTTTTCTCCAAAATTTGCCTCAAGGCGAAAATCTGGTCCAACGTGGATCTATTTCTTCTAAATCCACATTGGTGATCTCCAATTATTTCATCTACGTATACACTTAGGCGAGTTAGCAGTACTACTCAATACTTGGTAACAGGTTGGAAGTAACGAGATTCAGCGGTAATTATTACAGTCCGATTTATTCCTTTTTTTATAAACCGGAACTATTATTGAGGTTTTCCATTCCTTTGGAAGCTCCTCCTTTCTCCATATAGCGTTTATCAATTTATTACATAACTAAAAACATTTTTAGAAAACCTTAAAAATTATTTTTAAAGACGGCAAGAGTTGGGTGGTCCGCGAAACTTCCGAACTAATAAAACTGTCTGCACTTGAATGTAGTTTGCGGCAGAATGTAAAAAAGTAATACTTTTGCGCTGCTGTTGCGAAATTCTCAATTTATTTCTGCACATTGCATCTCGATGTTCAAATGCATTACTCTTAACAGCTTCAAATATTGTCACGGTTCACCTAATCTCAAAAGTTGTCAGTGCTTTTATTTGATCTAAATATTTTATACTATCCACAATGTACTGCTGCTTACTGCCCAGGATAGAATCCAATGGCGAACGGTTACTGCGGCGATGAACTTGCGAGTTCCATAAGCCATAGAGTTAGTTAGTTAGTTTTTTTATCCACAATGTTGAGTTCCTCTTCTTGACATTACCTCTCCGTCTGACTCGTGGTTTACTGATATAATTAATACGTTGTTTACATCGTAAGTTACCCCGTTAGTTTTCTGTAACTCCCTTGCATGGATCCAAGTCGTTTTTCAAATAGTGTTGAAGGAGGCTGTTCTTTCTGTAATTTTTGTCGCTTCCTCTCATTTCTTCCGTAACATTAAAATGTATTGGAGAGAATGCAGTCACCAATCTGGGAGACTGACTTCAGATTTCTTGCCTATTACATAGTTTATTTATATACAAGTGATCCATTTTCTTTTATCTATTGCTTGTTTTTATATTCTATTCTGGTAATCTTAAAAGAAAGGTAAATATTTTCTCTTCAGATTTGTCAGAACATAGGTCGTTTCTTAGGTTTGCTGTGTTGTTTTCAGGAAAGACTGTTCAGTTTGAAAGATGCCAAGTCAGAGCTTCAGAAAGAAACCAGTTAAAGTGTAAGAAAACTGAAGAGAATAAGGAAAATTTTATTCAACCTAGAGCTCCAACACCAAGACGGCTAAAGCGAAATAGAAGCCCTGTGGTAGAGGATTCAGCAGTCCCTGGTAAGTTCGCATTTTCTCCTTATTATCACGACATTAAAGTATATTTTATTGTGTTGTATTTGCTAGTTACTTACAGGGAGTCTTGATATCGTAATTTCCACCGAGGAGGAGAAAAACAGAAGTCTTGTTCCTTACAATGTAGATACAGTGCTTTGATGTGAGGGTAGCGATTAAATACAGAGTTCTTAAAACATCTAAATGAAAAAGAAAGTTAAAGTAAAATTACTTCACGTAGACGGGTCGTGATATAATCATAAAGCTTATCTTGCGAACTAAGAGTGGTCGTCGATTATTCACAAGGCAAGAAAGTTGTCGCTCAGGGACAGTTGGCGATTGAAAGTGATCTGGCGAGGCGTTCTGGGTTTTGTCTTTCGTTAACAGTTTTGTTCACTATGATTTTGTTACATATATTCAAACTGAAAATACTGTTTTTTTTTTATGGTCTGTGTGTTTTTTTAAGGAACTGTCACAAAGTTAGAAAGATATAAAGTTCAATGAAGATACCTACACGCTACCTGTTCCTCCCCTACCACTCACTGTGATCTTTGATATAATGCTCCAGGGCTGGTTCCCAACGTTGACAATTCGTTCCCCTTCATCAGTGTCCGAGAAAAATCAGGTTTAGCGGACTCAATATTTTCACACCGCTTTCGGATGTTTTATTTTCGTGGAAGTGCAGGATTAAGATTTGAGCACGTGGTCTCCCGTGATATTTAAAATAAAATTATAGCGAACTGACAAGGGATCAAATGAGATCCCGATTGAGAATTCAGATAAATTGTTTATCTTACAGCATCTTATTTTCTGAATTTTCGATTAGAATTCACGGTCACGTTCGAATCGAGTACTATGCTAAGAATTGTCATCTTCTCAACTGGTACGAACCTAACTTTTCACTGTAAAGTAATTTAGAATATTAGTGCATTAGTGCTTGTATCAGCACCACCAAAGAATAAAAGAACTTACAACCTCACGACTGGTTTCTTTTTCTTCTTAAAATTCTTCGTCTTCTACGTTGTTAGTATGACATGAAAGTATATTTCGGCCTGACCCTAAGATGCCTAAAGGCCTTAAAATAATCCACTGTAAGATTGATTGTTGATTACCTTAATACTTGAAAATCTTAGATGGTGCGGTATTAGAAATCCTTAGTTATGTTTGTCTAAATGTAACTGAATACGTAACATTAACGATATAGAAGATTTTATTTATCATCTGAGCTGAAAGTCTTGCTTTCTCTGATAGAAATTTCTGATGTTTGAGCTACTTTACCCAAGTATTGGTTTTGCTTTTGTGTAAATATAACTGAATATGTAACATTGACAGTTTGTAGAATTAACAGGAAGCTAACATGCCAACAGCGAGTAAGAACTATATACCAACTAATCTAAAGTTTTTGATACCTTGTTAGACTTCATTACAGGTGTGAAATTAGAAAGTAGATAAATAAGATCTTATCACATGTTTAGAATGTACACTTCATAGAATGTTGTGCTGGCGTTGGCAGATATTTGCCAGTTGCTTTCTCGAGAAATAATAATAAAATGTTTTCAGGAAGATTGGTAACACAAAATTAACAGATATGACAGTAGTCGTTTGACAGAGCTGTCAGAACTTTTAAGCATTCTATAACAATTACAGGATAAGCTAATAAAATATTTTGTTCAGATTTGTCGAAGGAATCATAACTCTAATTCAACAAGCCCTCACTGCTCTCGCTTACATTACATTGGGAGAAGAAATCTTATTATGAGATATCTTTTGGCGGCGAGTTTTGGTTTCAAGGGCGGTGATCCCCTTCCCGCTGTCGCTTCCAGTGCAATATCTTCTACTTGTTTGGTGTAGCCGGCTGCATCCTGGAGACATCGTGAAATGTCGCGACGAGTACTCGCTGAAGTCTGTTCGTGTTCTCTGCGTTCATCACTGGGACAGAACAGTCAAGGTGATCAGTGAGAATCTCGCTGATACATCAGAACGTGTATTCGGAACGAAGTTCAAAATATTCCTAAGCAGCAGCATTTGCATTGTTGGCTTGATATCAAGAAACCATGACGGAATAACAATCAGTATAAAATAAACATGTAAAATAACAATTAATTCGTATTGTCAGCGTTGTATTCCTCGAATGTGACTATCATTTTTTTTTATATATATATAGATCAGTTTTAGCCGTATTGTTCTTGGTTGTTGAAGAACTAGTATGAATATTGTCTTAACCTGAATACGTCCAGTACGTCCTCACTAAATTTCAAAGTACGAAACGCAATAACGCAGATATATTTGCAATTGAAGAGTACAGGGGAAATAGTGAGGGATACAGAAAATGTTTTTTCTCGTAGTAAACATTTTAAAGTCTTTTTTCCCATTTACTCCCATGTTTTTAATATTCTAAGAACCGTTACAACTTGTGGAATATTTGTTGTTTTAGCATGGGAACTTTCTGTACAGTTATGTCATTGTTTAGTACTTGTTGGGAGTTCCAACGCAGGGTTTTTTTTTTTTTTGTTAAATTTAATGGACAATCCCTCTCCTCTGTACTCTTTAATTATACTGCTTGCGTCGTAGATGCTAAGAAGGTGAAAAAGGATGGATAAAAACAAGAAAATAGAACGATTATTATCAGATATTGCAAGATGAACTAAATTCCATGTGGCAGCACTCGGGAACAAATAAAATAAGACCCGAGTTAACCATTAATCAAATTTGTGCTGTAGGTGGAATGCTCTTGTCAAATTTGTAACCACGGAAACCAAATTCCTTGTTGAACCAACAGCGGTAGAAAAACGACTGCTGATGTGACGTATAAAGGTGACATGTCGAAAAATTACTGAAATCTAAGTACTTACTTTTTATTAATGAAAACCATAAGTTGTTTATGGTCTGCAATTAGGCCTGGAGACATATATATATATATAAGGTAAATTTAAGACAAATGAAGGATAAAAAAAATGATAATACGTACAGCTTAGTTTCGCATTAGATCACATATACACGTAAAAAAGTAATTATATTTCGTGTATTACAAGTATATTTCGTTTTCAAGTATAGAGGAAGAGAGCGAAGTTCACGTGTTCACAAAGTACAAGTTTGAAGAGAGAGTGGCGACACATAGTGGACAAAGCATCATCAAAACTGGAGAACAGCGGACAAGGGGTTCACTACAGTAGTCTTAGACAAAGCTGACTACCTCCAGGAAGCTTACCGCCAACTACTATCAGATCACAACACCTACAAGCCCACCACCACAGACCTAACGTACACCCACAAACAGAAAATTTCCGATTTCATTACCGCTAATGGCCCTCGTGAGGGCATATCTGAAATGTCCATAAAGTACCTAATCCTGGGCAGTCCACGTACTCCAGCCTTTTACGTATTACCGAAGATCCACAAACCAGGTAACCCATGCAGACCCATTGTAGCCAGCTATAATTCCCCTACTGAACGCATTTGAGCTCTCGTTGATTCCTTCCTTCAACCACATGTTCAAGCGCTACATACGCGACACCTACCATTTCTTAGAAATCATCCGTAAATTACCGCCTCTTCCTTCTGACATACTTCTTTGCACCATAGATGGTACTTCCTTATATACCAACATTCCTCATGCCCGTGGCCTACAACTATGAATTCTTCCTTAATAAGAAACCCAAACCTCATAGCCCAACCACAGGTTTCCTTCTTAACGTTGCCAACTTAGTTCTCACATGTAACAACTTCACCTTTGACGACAAACACTACCTTCAGATCCGAGGCACAGCCATGGGTACGAGAATGGCACCTTCTTATGCTAATCTGTTTATGGGCAAGTTCGAACATGATTTCCTGCAAACTCAACCTTTGACCCCTCTATTCTGGGTAAGATTCTTGGATGATATAATGATGCTATTGACTCATGGTGAAACCAGTCTCAAGACATTCCTAGAACAACTGAACCAATTCCATGTTGTCCAGTTCACTTGGTCTATTTCCGACAAAAAAGTCACATTCCTTGACGTAGACATCACTTTAGAAAACAACACCCTGACCACTTACGTTCACATAGAACCCACCAACCACATGCAGAATTTACACTACTCAAGTTCCCATCCTTACCACACCAAGAAAGCGATTCCTTTCTCCCTTGCCCTCAGAGGACAACGCCTGTATTCCAGCACCTCTGCTGCTGAAACTTATAACCAACGCCTCCAGGAGGCTCTAGTCAACCAAAGCTCCGCGTGCATCCTCACACATTCAACCCTCTCATTTGTGTGGTGGTGAACACTCAAAAATCCAACCCACTGGCTCTAATCACCCAGTTCCATCCTAAACTAACCAAGGTCAAACAAATCCTACATTCTAATTTCCACATTCTCCAATTTGACATAGACACAAGATCAATATTCGCTACCAAACCTAAATTAGTTTTTCAAAATCCACCCAATCTTAGAAACATCTTGGTCCGTACGAATCTCTCCTTGCCACCACCCCAAACCGGCGCCCAGACATGCCAGAGACCCTGATGTAAGGTCTGCTCCATTTTCATCACTTCTCCCACAATCACTATCAATACTGCTTATGGTCGGTACACCCTCAATCCCAAGGGTACATGCCACACTCCTAATGTTATATACATCCTAACCTGCAAGTTCTGTGATGCCTTTTATGTGGGGAGAAACAAGTTGAGCTCTTAACATTCGAATTAATAACCATCGTCACTCCTGTAATAAAAAATCGGATGCCCCATTTTCCTTGCACACCGAGTCCCACAATGCCAATTTTGATCTACCTTTTCTGGTTGCCATAATCCACATTTTACCCCGTACGACCAGCACCTCCACACGCCGTCTGTGGGAGAATGCCTTTATTCATGGTTTGAGCGCGAAAATAAAACCTAACCTTAACCTTCAATAGCTCTAGCTCCCCTTTCCCTCTGCATTTTCAACACATTTCCATTCACGATCCCACCCTTTACACATAGTTATTATTTCAAGTTCCGGAAATCGACGCGTTACGGCAGTCAGTTATTGTCCAGTTTTGAAGCTTTGTCCGCTACGTGTCGCCACTGTCTCTTCAAACTTGTACTTTGTGAACACGTGAACTTCTCTCTTGCTCTCTACTTGAAAACATGTAATACACGAAATATAGTGACTTTTTATATGTGAATATGTGTGATCTAATACTAAGCTGTAAGTATTGTCCTTTTTTTTCTTCATTTGTCTTAAATTTACTTTAAATTGCCCTCCCGTCTTTCCTTTGTTCTAGTTAAATATATATATTTACAGTGTTCGATTTGTTATAAATTACGAAGGGGGAGGGGGGCCATACACTAGTGGTTGCTGGTAAGTTTCAGCATACTACAAGTTTGGGTAGAAATACAATGATTTTATCCCTGGTTAAGATGATATTCAGAATCAGCAACCGGAGATGAAATCCTCACGCATCAGGGAAAATCTCCATCGGCAAATCGAATAGTGTACAGGGTGTCCGGTGAGGAAGTGCAAATATTTTGGGAGGTGATAGGGGATGTCATTCTAAGCAAAAAAGTATATGTGAACATATTTCCCTTTCCCCCTGGTTTCCGAGTTATGGGGGTTACCTTTTCTGCCTGTGAAACCTGCTGCGTTCCGGTTAAGTGCGTATAGCACACACACCCTGTAGGTGGTGTAAAGACGCAAATCATAACCCATTCGAAAGAGAATTAAGTAAGCTTTCCGACAGTGCACAGATTATTGTAAGACCAAAGGAGGGAAGTAACAGAGGAAAGAAAGTAAAAATTTCCCTCGAAAATTCCTTTTTTTGGACAATGCTCGCCTGTTATGGGGTGGAAACACTGTCAGTAGGGCAACCAAAATAGCTGAGTGGATACCACACTCTATGCCGAGAATGGTGATAAAGAATCACGTTGTTGGCATGCGAGCAAGTGAATAAAAACGTCATAATGTAACTGTACTGTAATTGCAAGAATAACTGGACTCCACTGTACAGGAATACTGTGACTCGACTGTAATTACAAGAATAATTAATGTACAAGAACAGTGTCTTGCACATATAATTAGATACATACGAACATGAAAATACAGAAAACAATGGAAATTAAACGTCCTGACATTAGTTGTTGTAGTGACAATGTTCACTTTTTCCCTCTGTTACGTCCTTCTTTTGGTCTTACTTGCAATAATCTGTGCACCGTCGGAAAGCTTACTTCATTCCCTTTCGAATGGGTTATGATTTGCGTCTTTACACCACCTACAGGGTGTTTTATACACACTTAATCGGAACGCAGCAAGTTTCATGGGCAGAAAAGGTACCCCCTCCCTCGGAAACCAGGGGGAGTGGGCCATATGTTCACCTATATTTTTTTGCTTAGAATGACATCCCCTATCACCTCACAAAATATTTGCACTTCCTCATCGGACACCCTATATATATATATATATCCGGAAGGGCAATTTAAGGTAAATTTATGAAGGAAGAAATGTACTTTCAACTTACACTGAGCTAGCAAAACTGATGAGATAGTCACCTACTATCTGGTCGGGCCCCTCTGGCCCTGCAGAGCGCAGCGATACGGCGTGGAAGTGAGTCTGCAAGTCCTTGGTACACTTCCGAGGCAGTTGACACCACACACTGCAGAGCGGAAACCAATTGCGGCCTATTCGTGGGTGGAGGATCCAGTGCACGGGCCCTGAGTTCAACAGCATCCCAGATATGCTATTTGGGGTTCATATCAAGGCTCCGGGGTGGCCATCTCATTCGTTGGACCTCCCTTGCATGCTCTTCGAACCATTCTCAGACGACATTGGAACGATGTGGTGGCGCATTGTCATCTTGAAAGACCGCAAGGTCGTTAGGCTGTTGAAAGGCCAAAATCGGGTGGAGATGGTCTCCGAGCAGCTGACAACACAGCGGACCATTCAACGTCTCCCAGAACAACAAGAGGGCCCATTCCATACCTGAAAAACGCGCTCGAGACCATGACTGATACCCCATCGCTCTGGACCACGCCCTCCTGGCATGCGGTATCCATCGCTTCATGAGATATGCGCCACACACGGTGCCTCTCATCGGCATGGTACAGTTGATACCGTGAGTCGTCGGATCAGCTGACGTTACACCACTGTTGCACTGTCTATCCGAGGTGATTGATTTCCAATGCAAGCCGAAATGTCTAATCACGTGGGGTTAGCAGTGGCACCCGTGTAGGGCGACAGCTCTCATACCCGAGGAAACGCATGTTCCGACAGATTGTCCACTGGGAGATGTTTCTAGCGCGGCCAGTGTTGAATTGGACCGTGATTTCTCGCACTGCAGACCTCCTGTCTCTGTTGACCATCCGTCCCAGTTGTCACAGGTCTCGGTTATTGAGGGCGGCTGGATGCCCGGTATGGTGTCTGTTGTGGACTGTGACGCCTTCATCCAACCATTCTCGATATACCCTGGACACGGTTGAACGTGTGAAGCCGAATTCATGCAAGTCGAACTTTCAATGCGTCGGGCACCCATCACCTTGCCCCGTTCGAATGCCGTCAACTCACGACAGTATTACACTTGACATGAATCACTCACACAGCCACTTCCTATAAGGTGTCCCACACAACTGGAGCCGTCGCGAGCCCTGCAAGGAGCATGGAACGCACGTGGTGTCCGTCCGCGAATCAGTAACCTGCTATCCCATGAGTTTTGCTAATTCAGTGTATTTGTTCCATAGAACACACACACACGTACACAATAATAATATACACATAGTTTTTCGCGATATTTCTGGCTTTAAAAGTCCTTCCTCTTGGCGGTAGAAGAAATGACGGACAAGTGCAGATAGAACAAAAGACTAAGACGACAGTGGCACCATGTAATGGGCGACGCAGCAAGCTTGGAGAACAATTGACTGTTGTATAACGTGTAGATTTCAGGAGCTTGCAACAATTGACAACTGTATTCGGTGTAAGATCAGAAGAGGGTCGTGGAAGGAAATGTGTTGAAAATGCAGAGCAAACGGAAGGTTTAGTGTTGATGAAGGTTAGGGCTAGGATTAATTATTGCACTCAAGAAATGAATAAATGCTCCCTCCCACAGACGACGTGTTGAGATACTGGTCATAGTGGCGATGTGTGTATTAAGGAAATCTAAATTAAAATTGATGTGTGACTGGGCGTGTAAGAAGACTGAGGTATCCTGTTTGTTAATAGTGCAAAAGTGGCGATGGTTATTAATACGAATGCTAAGAGGCCAACCTGTTTCCTCCCACATAAGAGGCATCACAGAATTTGCACGTTAGGATGTAAATTACGTTAGAGGTGTGACGTATACCCTTGGGATTTAGGGTATACCGGCCAATATCAGTATTGATAGTGACTGTCAGAGAAGTGATGAAAATGGAGCAAGGAACGATTCGTATGGACCAAGATGTTTCTAAGATTAGCTGGATGTTGAAAAACTAATCTAGGTTTTGTGAGGAATACTGATCTTGTGTCTGGGTCCGATTGGAGAATGTGGAAATGAGAGTGTAGGATTTGTTTGATTTTGGTTAGTGTATTATGAAATTAAGTGATTATGGCCGGTGGATTGGATTTTTGAGTGGGTTGAGTGTGTGAGGATGCACGGTGAAACTGTTTGGTTACAAGGTTAAATAGGTAGCCTCGATTGATCTAAGTTTCAGTAACAGAGATGGTAAAATTCAGGCGTTGTCCTCTGAGGGCAAAGGAGAAAGGAATCACTTTCTTATTGTGGTAAGGATGGGAGCTTGAGTAGTGTAAATACTACATATGGTTGGTAGGTTTTATATGAACGGAAGTAGTGAGGATTTTTTCTAAAATATCGCGAAAAAATATGTGTATATTATTATTGTGTACGTGTGTGTGTGTGTTCTTCTATAGAACAAATAAGCTGTAAGTAAATTCCTTCCTTTGTATCATAAATTTACCTTATATATATAATGGTACAAAGGAAAGCCGGTAGGGCAATTTAAAGTAAATTTAAGACAAATGAAGGAGAAAAAAAGGATAATACTTACAGCTTAGTTTCGCATTAGATCACACATATTCACATATACACATAAAAAAGTCACTTGTGTATATATACACAAGAAAGGGGAGAAAGAACGCATGGAAAACTACAGACAAATTAGTTTACTTTCAGTCATATACAAAATGTTCACCAAAGTGTTTTTGAATCGTATTGAACGAGACTTAGATTTTAACCAGGGAAGGGAACAAGCCGGATTTCGTCGTGGATTTAGCACAGTGGACCACATACAAACATTGAATGAAGTTATGGAAAGGACTAATGAATATGAACTTCCACTATGTTTGGGATTCATAGATTTCGAGAATGCTTTCGATTCGGCCTCCTTGTCAGCAGCACTTAAATCACTTGAACATCAAGGCATCGAAAGTGCATACATCAAGTTACTGCGAAACATTTACTCGACTGCCACTTCTGTCATTAGACTGCATCAAGACAGTGAAAAATTTAAAGTTGGAAAAGGGGTAAGGCAAGGAGATTCAATTTCCCCAAAACTGTTTTGTGCGGTCCTGGAGAGTGTGTTCCAAAATTTAAACTGGGATGAAGTTGGAATTAAAATTAATGGCGAATATCTTCACCGCCTACGGTTCGCTGATGATATAGTCCTGTTTGCTTCAAGTGCAGAAGAACTACAAACCAGAATGGAAGAACTGAGTAACGAGAGTTCGAAAATCGGCCTTAAAATGAACTTAAGTAAAACAAAAGTAATGTACAACCAACATGCTGCATAGAAGGAAGTGAAGATTAACGGAGAGACAATAGGCATAGTTGATGAGTATGTTTACCTAGGCCAGCTTAAAACATCGAATGCAAAGTTGACTGATGAAATAAATAGAAGATGTAAAATGGCGTGGAGTTCGTTTGGAAGACTACACCTTATTTTCAAAAGCAAACTTCCAATGTGTCTGAAGCGTAAAGTTTATAATCAATGTGTCTTACCTGTAACGATGTACGGCTGCGAGACTTGGACATTGAATTCGCAAACGACTAAAAGATTGAGAGTCACACAAAGAGCAATGGAGAGATGCATAGAATAACCAGGAGTGATAGGAAGACAAATGAATGGATTCGCGCACAAACAAAGGTAGAGGATGTAATCAAGACTGCGAAGATGAAGTGGAGATGGGCCGGTCACATACCTAGACGAACAGATGGAAGGTGGACGACAAATGTACTACAGTTGATTCCTAGAGAAAAGAAACGACCGAGACGACGTCCAAATGTAAGATGGGTAGATGAAATCAAACGTTTTTCAGGAGCTACATGGATGAGGATATCAGCAGACCGAGATATGTGGAAAGGAAATGGCGAGGCCTTCATCCAGCAGTGGATAGATGATGATCTGTGCGTGCGCAAGTAGTGATGGGAAACGGGTTTCGGAAATGGCGTTTTGTGGTGGTGAACTGGGTTTAATAAGAAATAAATGAAAAATAAAAAATGGGACTCAGTAAGGGAAACGTAGTGAGGAAAGCGGAATACAGTATAGGAATAGCAGTCGGAGAAAGTGGGATACAGTGTGGAAAACGTACCCCGAAAAAATGGATTTAGTTTAGAAAACGTACCCCGAAAGTAAAATTGGATATGGTATATAGGAGACGCAATGGAAAAGGATAACGTACACGAGTATGACCGCCCTATCGTCGCTGACTGCTGATCGTGGGGGTCACGGGTTTAGGGATTTTTTTTTTTTCCAAGGCGAGAGGGTCTGGAACTGTGCCCACCCAGCATCGTGATGCAGTTGAGAAGCTACTGTGAATAAAAGACAGTGGCGATCACAGTTGAGAGCTTCTGTTCTTCTCTCCGTACACGTCTGGTCAGCGTGGGAGCAACTTTTCCCTCCGGGGAGGCCTAATTCGGTAGTTGATCGAATATGGCTGTGAATTATTATTATTACATGCATATATGTACACACACTCGTATATAGTGCTTTTCTTGTGTGAGTCTGTTTTTTATCTTCAACAATATAATGTTTAGTGATGTCACAGACCCGACACCATCGGACCCGGACTCCTGGAAGAAAGCAAGCTTAGTAATACTTCTAAAAGGAAAGACAAAGATCAATCGAACCCCAAATCGTATCGGCCGATATGCTTATTAAACATAATTGGAAAAATATTCGAAAAAGTAATAGCACAAAAAATAAACGAGAAAAGACCAAACATAGAAACTTGCAAGTTACAATACGGATTTAGGAAAAAGAAATCAACTGAAGATACGATAAATAAAATCTGTGACAAAATCATTGAACTAAAAACACAGGACTGCAGATACGTGATGGGAATCTTCTTCGATATAACAGGGGCTTTTGATAATCTGTGGTGGCCAGCCTTACTACAAGAATTAAAATTACTAAATTTACATCCACGTCTTTGGGACACAATAAATAATTATTTCATAAACAGGATTGTGAAAGCAGGAACAGCAGATGGCATTGTGGGCAAGGTCCCGATCAGGGGATGCTGTCAAGGGTCGGAATTAGGTCCGATTTTCTGGGATATAGCCTTTCAGCCGTGTCTTAGTGATGTTAGATGGCATGCAAGAGGTGGAGCGCGTGGTGGGCTACGCTGATGATCTGGCCGTGGTCCTGAAGGTCAGTAGTCGAGCTGACTTACAAAACAGATAAGGACAGTTATTTAAAGGACAACTAAATAGACTGAGAGGGCCTATAATTAAGATAAATAATAATCCATAAAACGTGAGCAAAATTTAAAATACCTAGGAGTGACACTAGACGAAAAATTAAATTTTAGAGAGCATACCAAAATTCAGAAAAATAAGACAATAAAAATAACACAAAATAATTAATATAGCATGAGTTAAAAATAGCAGCTAAACTAATTAAAACATACCACGATGTCATTGTAAGATCAATAATGGAATACGCGGCAAGTGTCTGGCGCCACCGAATGACGGACGTCAGACAAGCTCAAACTGTAAACAGAGCACAGAGGCAGATATTACTAAGACTGTTTGGTGCCTTTAGAACAACTCCTGTAGAGGCACTGCAGATTGCAGCCGCAACTCCGCCGATGCATCTACAAGTTATGCAACTATGGGCCATGTACTGGTTAAAAAAGGAAAATATGTTCAGTCAGAGTGACTCAAATTTTAAATACACCAGCTCATAACAAACAAGAAGTCATACAGAAAATAACCAGTGCATGGCAAACTTCTTGGAACAACAGCACGAAGGCAAGAAGACTGTACGCCATACTGCCGGACGTGGCTGAGAGGGCAGAGTTCAGAATTGACATTGACGGTGGACTTCTTCACTTCCTAACGGGACATGGCCCTTACAAAGAAAAACTAAAACAATTCAACTTATGCTACGAATGTGGCGTGGTCGCAACTCCTGAACATATCGTCCTAAGATGCAAAAGTTCGTTATGGGGAGGAGGGCGGCCAGGCCCGTAAATAGAATATATAAACCTAAATTATAACGAATTTGAAACAGACATATTTTAAATAGCTCTAAATTCAAAATTGTGCCGTGGAGGTGAAGTAATGCCATAAGAAGATTAAAGGGTAGCCAATAATAATAATAATAAAAATAAAAACAGTGACCCGTATACCGAAATGAAATCTAATACGAATCCGAAAACCGTGCATGAATAAAGAATAAACGAAAGTGGGAGTGTGCTTGTGATAGTGTTGGAACGCCAGCACTTTCTAATAGAGTGCCTGCTGTAGGAATACCTGCATCAATGGACGTCGAACTACTTCTGTTTATTTCTTTTGTGTGGTGATGGTATATAATAGTGGACATATAATAATGGATACAATTAGTGGACAGTGAGGAACATTAAGATGCAGTCGTCGAGGAATTCCAGACGACGTCGCATGCGGTGATGTACACCATATTGTGTTTAAGTGTTTAGTGTGGATATGTGCGAAAGTGTGGAAGGGCCTAAGCAGGAACAAGTGTAAAACTCAAACTCAAAGCGGGCACCTTGAAACAACTGGAGGACAAACTAAACTAATTATCTTTTATTTCTTTTCAGTTGTTCCTGCTTTACAAGGAGAGTCAACTATCTTGTGTTGTCCTGTGATGTCTGTGACGTTATATGTGTTGTGTTTTTATAAATAAAGTAATTAAATTCCTGTTTGCAACTTCCCTCCCAGCCATGTTCCAACATGAAGGAACAAAGACCAGGATTACATTCTGGACGCCTGGCCAAAGTTAGTCCCGCACCACCTCAAGTCAGACACGACACCAGTGTGTCGCTTTTAGATTCGCATTAGTGTTCTCTTAGTCTGATCTTCATTCTTTCGTACTTCGTCGTGTTCTTATGTAGACTTTCCTGGGGGATTGAAATTGGTTTAAGGTCTATTCTTTCTTTCATTTGCTTTGAATGTTGCCGCATGGTTTTTTATTTGTCCTCGCAGTATGTTACAATCGTTTGAGTTGCTTGTTTTTACCCACCCTTTTCATCAGCTTAACATTTGAAGAGTCAAGCATTCAGAATTGCGAAAATATTTGTTGCTTTGTTCGTACTGTGCCAGTTAGTGAGGACATACTTGATCTATTCAGGTAAATATCATGATGTGGTCTTTACCTCAAGAGAATATTTTAAAACTGAAAATCTGTACTAAAAGTTTTTGTGTTCGCTGAACCGAAATTCGCCCATGCGTTGGGACTTTGCGGGTATTTGCTCTCTTATGGACCAGATAGAAATAATTGGAGGAGACACGAGATCTTACCTCCGTTTTTAAGAAAATATACTTCTAATTCAGATGCTTTGAAACATTTCGTTGTAGCCTTACATAATCATTCACTTTTGTATTACCGGTATATATTCGTTTTATGAAGCTGAAAACATTGTTGAAACTAATTGTCGTAACAAAAATCTTTTATGTACTACAGTGCAAGATAGTAAATATCTACAACTATAAATTTCTATTTCTCGCCGAAAGAAGTGAGAAATTTTCAGCTATCTTCGATTGTGATATTGATGACTGCCCACGTCAGATTAAATGTTGCTTTATATTTACATATTCGAATCCTGTAATCTGTCGTTGATGCTGGGATTTTGTCAGTACTTGGGAGCTGGGGCGTATGGGAAAGGGGTTAAAGAAAACTTGTGGGATGTAATACGAGGGCTGCAGGAAAAGTTTCTGTAAAATACTACCAACAGTGGCGCTAGTGTTCCGCTATTATAAAGTTCGGAAGAACACGCCTTTCTGTATTTAAATTATCTTTGTTTGTTTTCACCTATGCATTTGTTTTTCACAGCAGTTAGAACTTAGAAGTAGTTTTTTTTTTAAGAAATGGAAATTTCGCGTGAAAACTTTCGGGCAATGATTTTTTATGATTTCAAATGTAGTTTAACACAGAAACATTGCATCGAACGACGTGATTTGGCTTTTGGGGATGAAGCACCATCGAATAGAACTGTGTACAATTGGTTTTGCGAATTCCAGCGTGGTCGTCCATTCACGTCTGTTGTTATGAGTAATGTGATGTTGTTGGTGACATGATTGAGCGAAATCGGCATGTGCCATACCTTGAGATTCAGGCATCCTTAAACATTGACATGAAAACAATACATACGATTTTGCATGGTTACCTAAACGTACGGAAGCTTTCAAGCCGTTGAATCCCACGCAACTTGACCGAAACTAAAAAGCAAGCTCGTGTCAAATGGTGTAAAGAAATGCTCAAAAAATTCAAACTAGGTAAGTCAAATTTAGTGTTCTATATCGTTACAGGAGACTAAACTTGGATGTATTCCTGCGAAGCCGAAACTAAACAGCAGTCCACTCTTTCGGTGTTTGAAAGTGAGCCGAAACCAACAAAAATTGTTCGTTCGAGGAGTGCTGCCAAGCAAATGATTGCTTGTTCATTTGATTATACCGAACATATGGCAACCATAGCCTTAGATGATGGAAGAACTGTAACTTCTGAGTGGTATACAACAATTTGTTTGCCAGAGGTCTTCAATGAATTGTGTAAAGCAAACCCAAATCGTCGAATTACTCTTCACCACAACAACGTCACTTCCCACTCAGCACACACAATTGTTGATGTTTTATCCGGTAAAAATGTCGAATTAATTACTCATTACCTGTACTCAACCGATTTATCACCTATTGACTTCTTTCTGTTCCCAAACATTAAGAAGAGGATGCGTGGTGAGCGACTAGTGCTCAAGCCATGTGGGGACCTTCAAGAAAGTATCTACTGTGAGGGCCAAGCCAACTAGATGTCATTCAAATCTCTGTACAGGTTGCTTGCTTTAAGCTTAAAACATGTCATGTTTTTAAGTGTCATTTTATTTTTTCTAAAGTAGTCTCTCAGACTACGCCTTGGTAATAACGTTTGGTACAGACCGCCGTTGTAATCTAGGGTTAAAGGTGAATACTTTGAAAAGCAAGAAAGGCATTTCCAGAACTTTACATGTCTTTTTTCATATTGATTGCAGAAACTATTCCAGCAACCCTCGTAATATTTTCTTTTCCCTGTGTTTGGTCAATTTCGTGTGCAGATTCTTTTCACTTGAAGAAAGGTGTCTCGAAGGTCTTTCTAAATCTCTGGGTCGGTGTTTGATACAATTACGTCAAGTTAATTTTAAGTTTAAACTTAGTTTTCATCTTGCGCATAAATATAAGTTAACCTCCAGTAGACTTCATAGAATTTGAAAACTGCTGTTCCGAATTTTATTAATCCTTCACCGTATTCTGAGTTGATTACATCGACGTAAATTAACCTATATATGGATGTAATGGGGTGAGAAGGCTAGCAATTGGATTATTTTGTAACTTGTCGCCCTCCAATCTTCTGTGTTGTACAAATATTTAACGCTGTGAATGATATTTCGTGTTGAACTGCATCCGCAGTGTGTCGACTGATCTGAAATACCTAGAATTGAATTTTAGGCCTGGAAAACCTGGATTTCAAGGAGAAACCTGGAGTTTTAAAATTAAATTTTCACTTTATTAATGTCCTCTTTAAACATTAGAAGAATTTTTTTATTGAATTGGTAAATTTAAGATCACAGACTGAGATAGTTAATGTAATTGATTTTTGTAAGAATTCCCTAAGGGAGACTTTAAAGTGTGAGTGTGGCGACCCATCTTTCTCTTCTCTATTGTAATTAATGCATTTTTTTTTTTTTTTTGTTAAGTACTCTTGTTCTTATGTTGAACTAAGTTTTGAAATTACGATAACTTCAGTGTATACTTTCTGCCACCACCCCAGCCTTCAGGTCTTCCAAAAGCTCCTCAAACTGACATACCCCATACTTACTGGGTCACCTGAAATTGAAAGTTTGCCCGTCATGCCCCAAAATTCTCTACCGCAGACATCCGAATCTCAACATGATTCTCACCAGAACTGGACCAATCCCGCCCCCCTATCCCCAAACCTGGCAAGTGCAATAGACCCCGCTGCAAAACCTGTCCTTTTTGATCCCAGTCTTTCTTTCGTATATCCTGTCACTCACAAGACGTACTCTTTCCGACACTCCGACAGTTGCATATCTTCCAACCTCGTTTGTCTCCTACTCTGTAACCTATGTTCCGCCTTCTACGTTGGCGAAACCCAAACTCCTCTAACATGCCGCATCAACAACCATTGCTACTCCTCCAAATCTCAACTTACTTCCACACCACCCCATACCTGAACACACTTGTTATCACGGCTGCACCTTTAACGAAACTTTTCGAGTCAGAATACTGAAAATTCTGAACCGTGATTCGCCTGCCACAGTTAGAAAGAGATGGAAGCAGACGTACATCTCTATTCTTTCCCCAACCATGAACTCGGCCTCAACTGCCTGTAACTCCCTGCAGCGTAATGTCTTCTTTGTTCCGTCTCTAGTAGCACTTTTATTGTATTTTTCTATATTGTTTCGTTGTTCTCCCCTTCATCTTTATCATCATTTCCCCCTCCCCTCTGATTCTGTACCCTCTTATTCCTTCAGGAAGCCTCTTACCTGCTCCTAGTAACCTTTGCACTCTCTTCTCCATTTGGTGTTTTCTCCGTCCCATCTAGTCATTTTCCCGCTTCCATAACCTGGCCACACTGTCACCCTGTATCTGTTGACAATATGGCGTTTCCTTAACACCAGTCCCGCACGTGTCTTCTCTGTCCATTTTCTCTCCTACAAGTTGGAAACGCTTTTGTGAAACGTACTGCTTTTCTATTGTGTTTGTGATGTTATTGTACATATGTCTCAAGAATCTACCATGTAAGTATCCTTTTTTGCTTCCTGTATTACCATTTTATGCCAGGATACAAAGATTCTAAATCATCTGAATACTATCCCGAGAGAGCATCATAACTTATTCGCAACAAGAATTGTGATCATTCCTAAATTTTGTAGTGGAAATGTCTGGCAAAACACAGTTGACGGATTAAAATTTTACAATAGGTCTCTGTTCAGTCAACCAGTGCCTTGCGAATAGAACTAGTGAAAGTGTATGGTCCTATTGCATGCCCATCTAACATAATTTTTATGCATAATACAAATAATCCACTGCAGTGGCATTCAAAATCTCAATTCAATAAGACGAATTATTCCACTACGTTAAACGGAATTCACTATTATTGCTGTCTATAGTTTGTATTTTCTCTGCGAGTGAACTTCCTTTTCTAAATATTAGCATATACTCTGTGTGCCAACTTCGGTACTTCTTTTGGCGGATGTGTGCCCAAATACCCATTTACGGTCTAAATCACAAGACAGATAAGCTCTTCCTTTTCACTTGGAGTGTAATATTTTTTCTCCTATCCTCTTTCGGACTAATAACAGATTAAATCAATCCTTCCATCAAAGTATAATCTCTTCGAATTCAGTGTTCCTTAAACCTTAAACTCGCTTAAACCTCTTCTGTGATATTCGCTTTCTCTCTTATCTTGCTTACATCAATAACTTTACTCGTATTTTCGACGCCTGAGGGTTATATTGTATCTTCATAGGAATTTAATGAGAGATACGACAATTTAATCCCCAGACTTAGTTTTCTTTAGTGACGATCCCAGTAGCTTCCCGAACGGCTGTTATGAGGCTATGTAACACGACGTACTTTTTACATAGTGCAATTCTATGCCACTTCCCTAGGAATTCTACTCCGCACCTTCATGCCACTTGCTCTCTCATCTCACATTTCTCTTGTGCTAGAAGAGGAGTCAGAATAAGAAACTTGATTTCAGTTGAACAAAATTATACAGAAAAGTGAATCCGAAATTTTACAGCTAGTGAGCGATGGTAGATAGCTTAATATCAAGATATGCCTGTTGTACATAGAGTGTGGAACGTACAACAACTTGCTCTATACTTTGCAAATTGTTCTATAAGCTTTCATATGCAGACAAAAAGTTGTTTATTTTCTTCGACAAATTCAGACAAGGCTCGCAACGGATGATAAAATTAAAATATTTTGTTATTAAACCCCACTTATCAAATCATTTTCTCAAGATTACATTGTAATATTACATACGTTCAATGTTTTAAACAAACAGCACTTTATATAACGGCATTATTTGACCTTAACGAAAAGTTAAGTTTGGCGCCGGGTAGATGACGATGAAAACTGTTTTACCTTTTAAGGTGAACGACCTTTTAAAATTACGTTTAATTTTGAAGAAACATCAACTGATTTTATAGACTTTTTACAACTAATTCCGTGTTTGTATGCTGTTTCAAAAATATGTTAAACGTTTAAGATATAGTAACATTAAGCATTTCATACAAGAATACGTACTAAAGATTTTACGGAGTTTCTTCTGGTTATATTTTATGTAGTTAGACGAGTAATGAAATCTTAGCATCGTAGGATTATTTTGACCAATAAGAGCTTGATATTGAAATGCTCATTCGCAGTTGTTCTGTAAAAGGAAAACTTGCTCCTTGGAATACCAAAGACACTGTGGTACTCAGTTTGATAGGAGGCTGAGTATATCGCAAGCGCCAGGCATGGGAGCACTGGAGGAAAATTTTCGGTCGGGATTTGAATTACACTTCTTGAAATATTTTCTCATTCGGACAAGACACAGTCTACATTTGGCTTTTACGGTTTTATTATTTTCGGAAGGATTAACTTTAATAAAGTGTGTTCAGATTAAATCCTTTTTTCTTCTTGTGCACCTCATTCATAACACTGGTCTGCATGAAAATTAACCCTGACACCATTCGTGCTGATTCTTATTTAAAATGACCTCCTGAACCCACCATACTATAGAAAAATAGTATAACTTCAGGCGCAATTATACATATTTAATATACGTTTCATGTCCAGACACACCTTGGACTCCCCGGGATCCCTCCCCCCGGCAAAGAAGTTTCCCACCCTGACAAATTATTTTTCGTCCCTGCCAGGGATAAATATCTTGCCCCTAGGAGAGTTTCGATCAAGATTAGTAAGAAAATCGGAACATTTCTATTTGGCAGAAGTTTAAACTATTTTCAGAGAAGTGACAAGGGTATCATGAACTTTTACTAGCAGCTAAGAAGCCATTTCTTTTGTGATGTTTTTGAAATAGCTTCATGTGAATGATTTTGTATGATTGCTCTGATTTGACTAAAAAGTTTAATTCGCACACTGCTTCTGGGTGAGACCCGGTTCCTATGAAAGGGCTTCCAAAGTCGTGTGCAACGTGTAATTGTGGGACCTAAAGTCCAAAACCTCTGACAGTGAGAAAGATATCTCCGAAACGCCTTGTTCTGCAATTACTCTTCTTGGCGCAGAGTATTAGGAATAGCGCTCGCTTGTCATGCGAAAGGTTCGCGGTTCGCGTCCTTGTCATCTTACTTTTTCCTTTTCCTCTAGTAAGTGTTGTGTTACAGTATGCTTTATGCCACTACTGTGTAGGTTTTTACTCTAATTCGTATTCTTCATTTTTGCTTCATTTATTTAAATTAAGTGCATTGCACTTCATGAATAATGATAAGAATTATTATCTCTGTAAATGTTATGCAACTGTTTGTTTATTCTTTTTTTCATACTGTTTGTTTTTATGTAAAGATACAACACAAAATCTGTTAAACATGTAAATTAGCTTATTTTTTTAAAATAAATAAAGCAAAAAAGAAGAATATGAAGGAGAAAGCAAAAAGCTACATAGCACTAACATTCATTTACATGTGAAAAGCATACAGTAAGACATAGAATTTGCACATTACTAGAGAAAAAGTAAAAAGAAGATATTGACTTGAGAAAGTCTCGAACCGCGTATCCTTCGCGCTGCAAGCGAATGCTCTTCCTTTTCTCTACGATTCCAGTACTCAATGAATCACCGTAAGCTCTGATTCCAGCGTGAAGCTAAGAAATTTCTATCCAAAAATGCAAGATGGAGTCATATCAAAACTTCAATTTATAAGTATCTGATTGAAGTGAAATTTAATATCTGGGAATTCGAAAATATGCTAGAATCATTTCGGAAGTTGAAATAATTGAATTAGAGATCAATATTTTGCCTTCAGTTACATTATAAAGGATGTGGATAGTGTTTATTTCAGAAGATTTTGCTCGGGGAAGGGGCTAAATCAAGTCTTACGAAAATTATAAATAATGCATATTGAGTCCCATGTGCTAAAAATATAAAATAATAATTTTGTGAATGTGTCGTATTTTTTTAGTTAACCTCAAACTAACATGAACAGTATTTATAGAAAGTGCTATTATATTCGTATTTTAAAGTACGCATGAGTAATACAAGTGTTGAAACTAATTCTTTCGGGGGGCTGTTGAAAACTCGCGGGGGCAAAACTCCCCCGAAAACATGCCTGAAAGGAACAGTGTCCATTTTGAAACCTGCCGAATTTTAGTGCAGTTTAATGTGTAGGAACTCCAATCGATATTTAAGTAAAAAGAAATAATTCTCGAAATTAAGACGGGAGTAACACGATGCATTTTAATTTTAAAATCCATTTAATTTTCTTTAAATTTCGTATCTCAGGGCTCCTATGGTCGATGAGTGTGATTCTGAACTGAAAAATTACGTATCGAAGTCCCTCACTGCGGAAACTTTAAAAAGCAAATTTTAAAATATTTGATTTTTTTTAAATTTCATATTTTAAAATTTTAAAGGGCGCTCAGGTCGATTCTGAAATAAAAATCTTGAATTACATTATCCAACATGGCTGTAGTCCAAAACGTCTTTATATGAAAAATTGTTAGAATTCTTATCTACAGTCCCTAAATAGCGCTAAGATTTGTTGAGGATTTTTAAAAAGTGAATTCTGAAAACTAAGATGACCATAACCCGAAACGTTTTCATTTGAAAAAACGAAAAAAAATGCAATGTACGCCAGATGTAGCCCAAGACTTAATAAAATAAATTTAAAGAATCAAGTAAACTTGCTTTTCAAAACCATACACAACTTCCAGAAAATTATTCAGTTATCAGAGACCTAGATAATCTTAAGTCGATTTATAAAATGTAAAGTGGCTCTGATATGGTATAAAATTTTACAGGCGTAATTCCAAAATTCATGACTCACTTTGTATAAATATCGTTAATAGCACGTTACAGGCGAATACGAAGTTTCTTTAGAGTCACGTGTTTTAATATAGCTGAATTTAGAGCTATCTAGAGCGGTAGGCCATCGTTCCGAGTTCGAGTCCCGGCATGGGTGTCGATTTTAACAGCTAAAGGTGAATCGTGACGTTCCGCAGTACAAAGTTACTAGACTGACCCATATAAAAATAAAGTTTACCAAAGTATTATAAATATTATAAGTATTATAAAGTTTAATAAAGTTTATCAGAGCTACCTAGACCTTAGGTGTTATAAAATTATCCTATTGTTACATTATAGTGCAGTTTAGTGTTCGATTTGTAATGGTTGGGATTTCCCCCTCTCTGGAAATATCATCCTTAGCTCTGCGTTGCGAAATCTGTCCCTAGCAAAAGGCGTCAAATATGTTATTCTTACATGTTTGAAATAGTCTTTCCTCTATATATAAATTGCATAAATCGATCACTGGAATGAAATTTTAAAAAGAAAGTATACTTTAACATTCTTTCTCACACTTAATTGTCCACACTCACATACACACACTCCGACTGCTGATCGTGGGGTCCCGGGTTCGATTCCCGGCTCTGCCAAGGGATGTTTTTTCAAAGCAAGAGGGCCTGGAACGATTCCCATCCAGCATTGTGATGCAATTAAGGAGTGCTGTGAATAAAAGACAGTGGCGATCACAATTGAGAGCTTCGGTTCTCCTCTCCCAACACGTCTGGTCAG
>JAGDQP010000283.1:165987-180009 GCA_022664845.1 Lepisma saccharinum
CAAATTCTCGGCCAAAAATCAGTAGAAACCCTGCAAAACTCCACTTACACTCTCCCAATTTTTACTTTACCCCCCCCCCCCCCGCGCCCAAACTGAACATTATGCGCAATCACTGACTCCAAACACTTACATCGGCTTGTGTGTTTAGGACGCAATGTTAAAAATACTCGTCTTTCATGAATTCATTTATAATAACTATGTCATTAAAGAATGTGACTTATATATACGTGGAACAGACACAAAGGGTAAATGAACAATGCATTAGGATTTTGTCTCTTCGTTTACGTGTAATTTGTTTCCCATCGCTCAAGTTATATAAAAGATGCTGAAATTTATCATCGGTTTCTAACTCATTTTCTAGATTGTTATTAGGAAGCTAAAATGCAAATATTACTGTTACAAATTTATTTAGTTTTAACACTTGCAAAATACTTTTATTTTATTTTTTTAAAATTTAATTAAAGTTCGTATTTGAGAAAGCTAACATTTGTATGCTAGGCTTAATCAGAATTCTGGTCAAATTTCTCAGGCAAGCGCTGCATTTGTAATGCTCTTGTATATTACATGTAGCTTGAGCCAAAGTTGCCTGAAGGTGTTAAATAAAATTTGAATTCTATAATCCACGTTTTTAAGTAAATAGGTTTAGGGGACCTAAAACTATAAACTTGTGTGTTTTTTTTTTAAACCGTTTCTTTCGAAATGAAGAATAAACATATCAGTTTCAGAAATAAATTATTCTACAAATATTCCCTGTAAATTTTTCATTACATGATATCTTTCCTTCATGTTCGCATTGCCGAAATAAATATTTCTTTGTTTGGCGTCGTCCATCTGTAATAAAATATGTTCTATTATAAATGATGTGCACGTTATGTTTAAGAGTATCTTCTGAGTTAAGCAGTTCCATAGTTTATGCACAATCCCACCTGAAATATCCGCTTGCTGCTCTTAACAGGTAGTCCCGCAACTGATTCACGGGCTTAATACGCAAGATTTGTTGAAAACTTGTGAAATATGTTGGACACGTGAGAGCTTCCTGTTTAATATATTGCTAATTCGCAGGCAAGCAAAATGCTGATTTTTACGTCTAACAACAGTCCGAAACGAAAATAAATTACACAAAATGAAATTAAAATGCAAAACCATTCAACATTCTAACGTGAAAAGGAATGACACAGAAACGAAATACACAGATGATAATTCGAAGCTACTCTCTGTTCAAGAAATTCGAACCTAGATTGCTTTTGTAGTTGGGACGAGTGCAAATCTATGCTAAAGGCAGAACCATGTAGTAACAAACTGTCAAAACTGAATTGGGAGACGCGAGGGAAGGAACGAGTTGTGTGATTCTGCTCCTCGTTGTAAAATGCGTTTGCATTTTATTCAATTTACGGGTTAGACTGGATTACTGTGTATTATCGTTGTTTGTTTTCTGCTGCCTTAAATTGATGATCCATTAATAAAAAATAATACATGATTGACCGTAATATAGAAGTGACTAAGACCAATTTGAATTTTCCTAAAGACTTCGAAACATTATGAATAACATTATCGAGTTTAAAGCTGTTGATTTACAAACTAAAAATATATTTCACTGCAATTACAAATAGAATGGTTGGTTATGGGTGAAGAACAAAGGTGATTTTCTAAATGTGTTCAAGTATTATTTGCTTAAAAAAGAAAGTAAAGAGAAATGCGTGGAATCGAACTCATAACCTTCTGCGTAAAACGCTAACTCGCTAACCACTACACCGTGGTAAATGCAGTGAAAGTGTTTTTTTTCTCATTTCAGTTACCAGTTAATTTTTACGTACTGATTATGCTTCTTTTTTATTATTATCGAATAGGATTGTCTTTTTTCTCTATATTATCTTTTATTACTATGTCTGCTATGTATGAGAAGTATTCTGGAATATACAAACAAAACACATCTATCAAAGAATCTGAGTACAAGTAGTTGAAAGTGTCCATGTGCACTACACGTGTGCATGTGCATTGCAAAATCTTTCATAGTTGGAAAATTCTATTCCAACGCCTCCAACAAGTGGGATTTACTTTCTTGAAAGATAGTACGTCTCCTTCATATCCACAGAGTATGCAACCGGGACCGATGGTGTAATAGAATATGGTATTAAAATGTTACGTTAATTTTGATAACAGTAATAATCTACGGTCGGAATCGGTCCTGTGTAAGCGCATACCCAATGGAGGACTAAAGGCTTGGCGCCATATCCGGTTGGTTGCCATAGCAGCGGCGGGGTCATGGCTAAACAACAGTGAACAACAAAAGTCAAGTAAGTTAGATGGTAGGAACGTAGACAGTAACTTGTGGAAGTAATGGCTGATTTTTTTTTTTCTTTTTCTGGTTTTCATCCTTTTAAAGCGACATGTCTCTCTCTCATTGTAACGTTTGCAATCTGGTACGAAGCACATACCCATGATGAATTATTAATTATCGAAGAAACTACATAAACCAACCACTGTTGTTTAGGCTTGAACATTGCGGGTTACCATGACAACCAACCGGATCTGACAGAAGACTTTTTGTGGTCTATAATTACTACTGTGTCACCACCTGCCCTCACTTGTACATAACACATTTCTTACACTCCTTACCTGACACTTATCGAGTTTGAAACTATACATATATATTTTAATCTTATTCAGAGTAATATAGCTCTGTGCTGACAATGAAAGATAAATCTTGATGTCAATAAAAATATATTTTACCAAAAACTAAAAAAAATATTAAACCTAAAATAACATATAAAATACAATTCACTTGGTGCCCTTTAACGCTATATTTATGTGCTAATATATATTTCTTTTATATTTATTTTAATTATGCACTTCCTGCCTACCCGATACGGGGTTCGCGGCGGGGGAGGGAGAATAGGGAAGTGAATAGCACTGTTCGCAACTTAGCACAAATGTGGCTCCACTGGAGGAAACCGTCACTGTTCGGGCTGTTTCCTTTGAACTTTAGTGTACATCGCTCCTTTATAGGGCGGAAACACTTCACTGCTTACCTGTATCTTAGATTTCTTGTAGGTAATATCACTAATATAAAAATACTTATTATTAATGCTCCTCGTAACGTTACTTGTAGTTCACTTCATTGGCGGTACTACTTATTTAGGTCGACAGATCTAAATGTTAAATTACAGGACTTCATTAAAATATAACAAAGCTACTAAATTTGATTATAGGACCTGTATATTACTGTACATGAACAATTATTGTAGCTCTTTCCCACAAGCAGGGAAGACCCAAGTACCATGCCAATCTTATCCCGCCATTTCGGGAGCTGAGTCAACGCGAGGTTTACAGCATATCCTCCATATTGCGACTGATTGCAGCGGGAAGCAATTAAAGTTGCTAAAGTGTTAATCGCGTCACCAAAAAGTCCTGAATGTGGCCTCTTCTTGCGTGGGAAGGAGGAGGACACAACATATATACCGGTGGTCACGTTTATTGAAAGTTGAAAGATTAACAATCGAAGGTAATAAATTGTCTGGACATACTGTTCGGTGCAATTGATCTTTGCCTGTTGTTGTTAACGATAGAAGGTCCATCGCATCAACTGCACAAAACCAAGTCTACTTATAAAATGCTTATATGAGCATTCTCGATGATAGAATAAAAGAATTATTTTCACTGAGATTTTGTTTCACTAAATTCACTTTATCAAATATTGTGCAGGGTGTTCACTAATATACAACCCTGTCCAAATTTTCACTATTTTGACTCCGTTACAATGGTAACTCATTCCTATCGGCCAATATTACAACTTTCAAGCCTGTCTTTGATGAGTCTATAAACAGTCTCCATTTGTCTGGGTAACATGACATCTTCAATTCTATCATCAATTCATATGAATTAGGGCAGAACACTAAGCCTACATCTTCCGAAAAAAGTAATTTCAGGGTTGACTGCCTGGTCCTGTGAGAAAAGATTTTTATGCCCTTTTCTAAGAGATTCCACTGTTGAAGTCGAGATCCAAGAAGTTGAGATTTACTCTTAGGTAGCTCCAAATCCCTGATGAGATCATTCAATTCCGACTGAGTAACGAGGTGAGGTTGTCGATGGACTGAATTAACTGAACACTCATTTGAATGTCTAGGCTGTGGCTCAGCCTTTCAAATCCGTTTCTGGCTCTAGAATATAGGTTTCTGGGGGCACTGGGATTGGCAAAGATTCGTTGTGAGGAACTGGTCTTAGAGCTGAAGGAATATTAGGATACTGAATTGTGTGCTTACTTTTGCTAGAGAACCCGACGGTGGAAGTCTGTGAGATGACAGCGAGGTTCGCGCCAAACCATTGGAACGGCAAATGTCATTGATTTACGGGTACCTTTGAGCCATTTGGTCAAGCTACTGTAACAAGTAGTGCAGCAAACTTTTGGAGCCCAATCCTTGTCCTGATCGCCAACTTGGCAATCAAAGTACAATTTATAAACAGTTTTAAGAAGCGGAGAAAGTGGTTTTCGTTGCGCTTTTAAAGTCAATTCCCGCAAACATAGCAGAAGCTATCTGGATGATTTTTACAGTCGCGTGGCATAATAGAATGGTAAATCAATGGTCGAAATTAATCACAACTAACACTCACATACTGTAATTCACTTAGAAAAAGCCGGAGCAACAAAAAATTCTACCGTTTTCCACAATTTGAACAATTTGCAAACTCAGAATCCCCGCCTAGAACACCGACAAGTTGACTCTCCGATCGCTAGACATGTACTGCGGGAAGATCAAGATTACAGTGCAGGACTAATGCAAGTTGAAACTTGCCGAAGCATGAAATTTCCTGCGCAATTTCGTACTATTTACATTTTTATGTGTTATTCTTCACAGCTAATCCTTTTCATCCCTAAATAGGTGCTATATATTGTTGTTATATATTTTTGTTATTGTTGCTACAAATTGTTGCTATATATTTTTTATTGTTGCTATATTTGTATTATTTGGGGATGATGATGGGGGCTGAAAGCTGGAATATGTCGAAAATAAGTGACAAAAATGCAAAAAAAAAAAAAAAAAAAAGAAAAGGAAAATCGATCATTTTTAATTTTGTTTACAATTTAAGGGGGCAAATCCCCACTCCCCCCAAGAACTACCTCCTTGCTGCAACTATTCATGTTTTAGAAAATTCCACTTCTCTAGTCCCTCAGAAGAAATTTACAACACTAAAATAATCCTTTTAATCCCTACAAATTATCATTTTATCAAAAATGATAAAAAATAGGGGGCTATCCCGAAACGGTGGGCGATGGGGGGGAAAACGGATGTCATTCGGATTCAGGAGGTCATTTTACATAAGAATCAGCAGGAATCATGTCAGGGCTCGAAACATTTTTTCAGACCAGTGTAATATATAAACGAACAGCAAAGAAGAAGAATACCTAATAAATTCTACCACCTGCCAAACTCCAAGCACCGAATATGAAATGATTATCAAATCTGGACTGTTACTTACTACTAAACATAAACAGAAAAAATGAATAGAGCAATGTAATTATAGAAGTTTTAGTTTTCTTGGCAGTTTCTCACAATAAATAAAAATGGAAGAATTGAAATATGAACATCTTGTTTCATGTTATTGATAGCGAATTAATCTCCTGCTTCTAGCATTCAACCGATAAAGAACAAATCAAAATAACGCATTTTATGTCTCCAATGATGATGTTCCAATTTCAAGGAGGAGTAATGCTAGGTGAAAGTGACATTCTCCAGGTCAGTTTCAAGTGTAATTATGTCGTACAAGACTAGTTATATGTCAAAATTTACTTCATCATTGGGTTTCTCTGTACATTTCGGTGGAGATTGATATATCACATGACCCACTTCCTATTTAAAATTTTTGAAGCATAGTCAATATGGCCACTTTCAAGATGGCGGTCATTGTCGTCATACTCTCCAGCATGTATCACCTCCTGTCCAGTTTCAATTAATACCCATTTGCTTTCAATATATATTAGAGTTTATAAGAGAAGGTGTTTTCCGTACCCTGTACCTATAGTTTTGGCTGTGAAGGTTTACCTAGGCACTGTATCTACTTACGAATTTTCATCAAAATCAGGCTCTGACACCTGGCAAGTGTTCCTTGTTAGCTAGAGGAACAAAAGTTCCAATTCCCATGAAAGTGGTTATATTGGCGGCGCTAGATGGCAGTTGTGTATGTTTGCGGTTGCGTGTATGTATGGAACTCAGTTCAGTTGGTACTGATTGTATCAGATAGATGGTGCTAGTGCGTAGTTTTACTGAATTTTCGCGAGTATTTCAATTTCTCATTTAATATAGGGTCATTCCACATCAAATCATCCAACAGAAATGGAAAAGTCCGTTCCGCCATCTCAGAATTCCAATCAAATTTGGTATGTGCCATCTGTGGACAAATATAACAACCCGTATGTTTTATTTTCTCCATATTTGCTCTGGTTCAATTGTCTGCCATCTGAACTTACTCCAGATTTCATTTGAAATTTTTATGGCCTTTTGTCATCTAAGGCCCAGGCCAGGATAGGGGAGGAGAAAGGAATCGGGGAGTTGGCAGTCAGGGCCTATGTTGAAGGTGCTATCCCGGCATTTACCTGGTGTGACCGAGGAAAAACCTCAGTCAGGATGGTCGGCCGCTGGGATCGAACCCACGACCTCCCGAATGCTACGCCAACGCTCTAGCACTGAGCTACGGCAGCTCTGTTCCATTTTTTATTTCATTGCAAAACAACGAACAACATTATTTACTTCAATTGAACATTAAGGCTACTTAAATTTCAATTTTATTTATGGCCTTCCTTCAGGCATCCAAGGCTCAGACCGGGATAGAGGAGGTAAAAAGATCGGGAAGGTGTAGGCTAGGGCTCATTTTGAATGTACCATCCCGGTATTTGCCTGGTGTGACTGAGGAAAAACCCTAAGAATTTGTCAGGATGGTCGGCCACCGAGATTGAACCCACGACCTCCCAAATGCTAAGCCAACGCTCTATCACTGAGTCTCGGCCTATTGGTTTAAAAGGCTACTATTATTGACTCTAAAATTTTCAAATTTAATTTGACTATTTTAAATTACATGAGCACTCCGAAAATCTTGTATATCGTAATATGCAGAAATTCTTAGTGAAAAGCACATTGGATTTTCGCTACTGCTTCTATATATAGTCTTCAGTATCTGTAGTCTTCAAGAGGGATTTTTTAAAAATAGTATAATATTTTTTTTTCTAAGACAGTGAAAAACTCAGTGAGTAGTTACGTATTAGTTAGTATTTGCTCAGTGGCGGATCTAGGATTTTCTTGAGGACCGGGGTCTAGGAACATTTTCTGTATTCTCCTGCTGTTTTTTTAGTATAAATTTATCATATTTCCTTTATATTTTTGAATTTTATCATAGAATATGACACCGTTAACACTAGAAAAATTGATATCTTAAAAAATCTCTAAAAATAACAGAAAAAAAAAGTTTTTCTTTGATGTAAAAATAAAGTATTTTTATCCATGAAGGGGGCTTCTGTCCTCTCTCTCTCTCTCTCTCTCTCTCGATCCCATACTGCTCTTGCAAGTCCCATGAATGTTCTCAATTCACGTTTCAAGGAAAAAAGGAAACAACTAAATTTATCTGACATTCTTTTCCTCCGATTATCCGTAATTTTTTTTCCAGAAGCACATAATCCAGGTAACACACCCTGCAGTTACCATAGCGGATATTGAAATTAATTAGATTGAATAGTCCTAATTTAGATGTCATATTTTCGGATTATTTCGATTAAATATCCGAATAATTTGGATATTGATAATGGAATTATTTAGATAAGTTATCCGAATTGTTTGGACGATTATTAGAAATTTCGGATTATAGATGTCAGAGGAACTCTGATCTCTAATGATACGAGTAGACCGGTTGAATAATAAATGGGTAAGTTGGATTATTTGTATGTCGAGTTTGCTGATAATATGGATGACATGTAATCCGTATGGCCTCTTGTTCCGACAGCCCGGCACACAATATAGCTATGAAGAAGCCTGCTACTAGAATTGAATACCAGCCATTACTATGACTTCCATTTCAGGAGAAAAGACAAGAAAAAAGATAAATTCGCACTGCCCGAAGCTCACTGTAAAGAAAATATTTAATTATTTTTAAAGTTGATAAATAAAGAGGGTAGAGAGTGAAAATTATGTGTACTTTATTACTTAATTATAACAAAAAATTGTTTAAAAAAACTAATGAATCGCTTGAAAAGATGCTATGTGCCCGGCAAATAAAAAATAGCCCGAGTCGTAAAGGGGGGGGGGGGGGCAGGTGCCCGGGTGCCAACCTCTTGGCTACGGCACTGCCTGACACCCCACTTACGTAAAAATTTTATATAACTTCACTCTTCTGTCAGTTTCTTTGGTTCGAAATCATGTAACTCAATTGAAGGCCACTAAGACTACTCCAATCGACTTGAAACTTGGTAGGCGAACGTAATCCGATGACAATACAAAATTTTTGGAAAATCATTTCTCACCCTCACTCAATCCACCCCCTCTAGGGCAGAGGCGGCTATTACCCATTAGAAGTGAGGGGGGAAGTTACCGTTGAATATTTCTTGTCAGAGTAGAGCATGTTTGATAGACGTTTCAGTCAAGCTTGCAAAAGTGCGGTTGCATAAATAACAGAATATTCATGTGCACCTAAACTAACTGTATGATTTACGGAACTCGAAAATTCATCGTCGCAGTAACAACCGTTCGTCATTGGACTCTACCCTAGGAACGATCAAATCAGTTTTCACCACAAACACCTACCTCTCGAAAATCCCTTCTAATTTTGTCATGCCAACAGTGTCTCGATCTTCATAACGACCTCTTTCCTTTCGGATTCCCCACTACGATGGTATCTTTGTTTGTACCCCATTGGAGCTACATGGTTGTTGCCTTCGCCATCGTGAGTTCATTATTCTTACAACATTTGATTAATGGCACATTCTTCATTATGCATCACATCCCGTTTCAGCCCATACATCTTTCTCAAAACCTTATTTCCAATCACTCGGAAAGAATGATTATCTATCAGCGTCGTACTCCAACTTTCGTAACCATAAACTATTACCAGTATTTTCAATTTTAACTTTCTTGACATTAATCACGAGGTTAGGAGCTTCTGGACTGAATAGAAACATGCGTTGGTCGATGCTAAGCTATTTTTTATTTCTCCGGTGATCTCGTTTTTGCTTGTTACATTTGGAAATATTTAAATTTGTTTACTTTTTCTATGATCTCATTCCTAACACAAATGTTTCTATCATCTTAATCCGCTCTGCTTTGGCTTATCATGTATTTTATTTTCTCTACGTTCATCTGGAGACCTATCTCATTGCTAGCTTGTACTAAAATACGGTGTTACTTTATGGTGCATCTATACCGTTCCCTACTAAATCCACATCCGAGTGTACCAGCAGGTGGTTCAAGCTATTCAATGGAATCCTTTCTGTAATCTTTTATTTTTAGAATCGCACATGTCTATGTAACATTAACAAGTTTTTTTTTTCGGAATTTCAAATCGTACCAGGATACTGTATAACTTTTCCCTTTTGATAGAATCATACGCGTTCTCAAAATCCGTGAACAGCTTGCGAGTCGTCTCATTGTATTCCAATTTTTCTCTAATATTTATTTCAAGTCGAAAATCTGGTTCTGCGGGGATTTCTTCTAAAGCCACATTAATCTCCAATTATTTCACCTATTCATCATCACGCTTAGACGTGTTAGTCGAATATGAGGTCAACCCACATTTTTATAAACTGGAACTATTACTGAGGTTTTCTATTCCCTTGGTAGTTCCTCCTTTCTCCATATAGCACTTATCCATTTATGTAGTTTATTGACTAGTGCTGTTCCTCCCACTTTAACTAATTAGGCTAGGATTTCAATTCGTGGTGATTGGTTTTCTTTTTTCTTTAGTGAAATTCTTACTTCGATGTCACTAGTTTCAGGTATTGAAGGTTCTGCGGTATAGATATCAAAGCCCCTGTTTGTTTTCCTGTATGTGTGCATTACGAAGTTTGTCGAAATAAATTTTACACGCATGGAGAATTTTAATCGGATTAGGTTGAAGATCTCCAGGTTCATTGTTAATAATACCGTAGCCTCGATTGGCAACCTTTTCTTAACGAGTAACCCTTTGTATAGATCTCTAATGTAAGTAGCCTCACCGTTGTCCTCTGTCAATAATATTTTGCGTCAGATGTTTTCGCTTTTTGTTCCTAAACGTGCATGTGGTGTTACGTTTCGCATTACTGTAGTGGTTTGCATTTCCTTTTGTTTTATTGTTTAGGCTTCGTTACCTTGTATGTTCCAGTTCCTCATGAAGCTTAAGACGTTCATCATCAAATCAAGGTTTGTTTTCTGCCGTTTCCTTTCACATACACTTGTTTTTCGCTGCTCCCTGCACTGCGTCACAAATTAACTCTCATAACTTATTCTAATCAATTTCATTATTAATATCATTTTTATTACTCGAGTCGGCTAAGATCTTGAAATTATTTGATATTTCCTAAAATCTGTTCAATCCGTTATGTAAGCCTAATCGTTCTATTTCAAATTGTAGATGTTTTGTTCCTTTACTTTGCTTTACCCTCACTTTTGTGATGGTCGGTGGCATCTTCCACTCCTCTGTAAGTTCTAACTTCCATTTATATCAGTATGTCTTCCTTTATGTATAGTATGCTTAATCCACCAGACATTTGTAGGTATGCTCTACAATATTAAATTGTTACTGTTCACATATTATGCAACCCAATTGGTTTTGTGTTAGAACTAGCATATCTTAGTAATAAAACAAAATTTACTTACTTTACAGCCTTCTTACAGATGTTCATTGGCGAGTCATCTAGATTTTCAATACGCAATTTCTGCATCGCATTTTTACTAGTCGAATGTTCGGGGAAAAAAGTGAGGTGGCAACTGCCCCCACCCCCACCGCCCATTCTCTAGGGAGTAGAAGAATTTCACCCTCCTCAGGTTTAACCCACTTCCACTACTCCAATCGACTTCAAAATTGTCAGAACTACGTAAACCTGCTATTATAAAATTTTGTTAAACTCACCGCTTAGCTCCCACTCAACCCACACGCCCATAAGATACACAAAAACTTCACCCGCTTCAAATTTTAACAAATTTCAACTATTCCAATTGACTTGAAACTTTGCAAGCATTCGTATGTAGTTCTGATAAAAAAAAAAATTTATGCAAAACACCCCTCAGCCCCACTTCACATCCCTTGCAGGCGTAAGTACTTCTGATGACTATGAATTCTGAAATCTAGCCTCTCACCCCCACTAAACTATATATATCTTGTACGCTTCATGTAGTTTCTAACGACAAACACTAAAAAGTAAATAATCAATTCTATTAAAAAATAGTTCTTAAGTTAAAATATTTTATTTTCTTTGATCAGATGCACTAAAAGTTTATATATATATATATATATATATATATATATATATACACACACACAGGGGTTGGACAAAATATCTAAAACACGTCATACAGGACACGTAAGTGTGGCCCGCCACTGTACACCACGTGTTGCGGTTGCCGATCGTGTTTTGTTTTCAATGTGTCATGTGGACCTTCCTCTCCCGTCAGCAGTACCCAGTTCACCTGTGAGTGTCGTGGTGTGCAAGTGGTGCGGTAAAATGGGCGACATGACGGATTTCCAAAGAGGCATGATCGTTGGTGCCCGTCTGGTTGGAGCTTCAGTGACAACAGTGGCGACCATTGTGGGGGTATCGACAGGCACTGTGTCCAATGTCACGAGGGCATACAGAATGCATGGGCAAACAACGTCTGCAAAGCACAACAGTGGTCGAAAGACAATCCTGTCCGATAGGGACAGGAGGGCATTAAAACGGATTGTAGCAACTAAAAAGCAGACCACTGCAATGAAAATTACGTCTGAACTCAATTCCGGCCTACAGAACCCGGTTTCATGAAAAACAGTGCGATGGGAACTTCATAAAATGAAAATTCATGGCAGGGCCGCGATCGCCAAACCTCTGGTCACAGCAGTAAATGCGAAGCGGCGTATCCAGTGGTGCAAGGACCACAAGGATTGGACGCTTGATCAGTGGAAACACGTAATGTATTCCGATGAATCGACCTACACCTTGTTGCCAACAACCGGTCGTGTTTACGTATGGAGAACACCGTCGCAGGCCTATGATCCAGACTGTCTGCGCCCAACTGTAAAGCATGGGGGTGGTTCTGTTACAGTATGGGCAGTGATATCGTGGTTTTCTGCAGGTCCCATCATAGCCCTGCATGGAATGATGAATGCTAAGGCGTATGAGGCCATTTTGGGGGACCAGGTTCTACCCATGGCCCACACATTGTTCCCGGATGGTGATGGCATCTACCAAGATGATTTGGCACCCTATCACGCTGCAAAAACGGTGCAGTCATGGTTTGAGGAGCATGACCAGGAGTTATCACACCTCCCCTGGGTCCCACAATCACCAGATCTGAACATCATTGAGCCATTGTGGTCTGTGTTAGAAAGGCGTGTTCGGTCTCATTACCCTCCACCATCACCCCTTAAGGAACTGGAGCATGTTTTGGAGGAAGAATGGTACAACATTCCACACACCACGATTCAGGAGCTGTATACGTCCATTCCACGTCGGATCCAAGCTGTTTTGGACGCAAAAGGAGGCCCCACACCATACTAGGTATGATTTTCAAACTTTTTCAAACGTTTTAGATATATATATATGATGGGCAGTCAAATGAAAACCGAACACCCGCTACAAAGTGACAATGGGGAATTTTTTATTCAAAAGTAATTGCCAGAAGTGGGATTTATCCCAGTGGGAGACGAGACGATCAATTCCAGTCTTGTAGAAAGAGGTAGATTGCTGAGGGATCCACAACCTCACCCACTCTTGCACTTCCTCGTCCGACTGAAACCGACGTCCACAAATGTCTTTCTTCAGGTTACCAAAAATGTGGAAGTCACAAGGGGAAAGATCTGGGCTGTACCGAGGATGTTGAAGTGTTTCCCAGCCAAAGCTCTAAAGATTATTCCTCACCAGATTGGCAGTATGGGGACGGACGTTATCATGCAGAATTGTAATCCCGTCCGACAGCATTCCAGGGCGTTTTGACTTTATGGCGTCTCGCAGTTTCTTCAACGTGTCTGCATAACGCTTCCCATTGATTGTGTCTCCACGCTCTAGGAAGTCGGCAAGCAGAGGGACCCTACAGTCGAAGAAGGTCATCATGACTTTACCGGAACTTGTATGGAGAGCTTCGGCGGGGGAGAATTTAGGTGTTTCCATTGTTCACTTTGCCGTTTGCTCTTGGGTTCAAAATAGTTGCACCACGTTTCGTCCCCTGTGACGATACGTGACAAACGTATACTCTTCCTCTTAGTGCCGTTACAGAGGACTCAGACATGCAGCCATTCTGTCAGTCTTTTGTCCCTCCATCAGTTAGTGCGGAACCCACTGCGCGCAAATGTTTCGGAACTGGAGGTGATCTTTGATAATGGTATGCACGGATCCATGGCTAATTCCAACCTGAACACGAATTTCTTCCTCTGTGATTCGTCGATTTTCCCGGATAAGACCATCAATCCGCGCAATCACATCAGGCGTAATGGCTAGATGGGCCTGTGCTGGGCGCGAATCGTCTTGCAGTGATTTGCGTCCGTCGCGGAATCTTTTCTGCCACTCGTGCACACGTCAGGAACATGCAGTGTTTGCCATACACAGCGAACATGCGACAATGAATTTCGCGTGTTCCAGCACCCTCGGCTACCAAGAAACGGATCACAACTCTCTGTTCTTCTTTGCTTACCTCGATTTCCAATGGTGGACGAACACACTTGTCACCTCCAGAGCAATAACGAAACAACTGTGTGAACCTGTGCGTTTTCACTATGCATTTCTCCTACCCTACAGATGGAAGTATCGATACGTAAAAGCAGTGTTGTCAACTTTTGCGATGAATGTGTTTTATGGCGGGTGTTCGGTTTTTATTTTAC